>JAUZST010006737.1:0-14646 GCA_034779995.1 Parotocinclus haroldoi
GTACATTACATATTTATCTTTATTTAACTTTCTCTAGGCAGTAGTAGTTTTTTTAAATGAGCAGACGTTTTTTTTCCCCACTTTTACATGATGCCTGAGCTGACTGGTCCTGACAACACTGAATCAAAGGCGGAAAAATCCTACCTCCCCAGCAGGCCGGGTCCTGCCCTTTAAAGGTCTGGATTGGTTTTTAAAATTTATAAGAGCACTGGAGCATGAACTTCAGTCTCAGATTCCTGACGGCTGCATGGAGGACTGAATGATGCTCTCTCCTGCATGGTAGAGCTTATTAGTGACACCGGGCTGCAAGAGCCGGCGAGACTGCAGCCATGTGCAAGACACCACCAGATACCAGATACACACAGCATTTTGGAAGTTACAAAAAAAAAGCAGAACAGATAACACAAATAAAACATTAAAAAAGGTTGGATTACAATTACATAAATCCTTGTACAGTTTTCCGAAATAACCGTATAACGGAGCCGCATGGGGTCCCGGGCCGGCCAGTGCACAACCGGAAACGATGGGCGCAAGGGCAGGAACAACCCTGGATAGACCGCCAATCCACTGTAGGGCGCGCGCGCACAGTCTAAGAGCCACTTTAGAGACACCAATTAACCTTACACGCATGTCTTTGGACTGTAGGAGGAAACCGGAGTATGCAGAGTAAACCCACACAGACAAGGGGAGGACATGCGCGCACACGCACCAAGAGCCACTTTAGAGGCACCAATTAACCTAACATGTCTTTGGACCGTGGGAGGAAACCCGAGTATACAGAGTAAACCCACACAGATACGGGGAGGACATGTGCGCACACGCACCAAGAGCCACTTTAGAGACACCAATTAACCTTACACGCATGTCTTTGGACTGTGGAAGGAAACCGGAGTACCTGGAGTAAACCCACACAGACACAGTGTAACTGCTGCTTAGCTTAACACTGTGGTCTTTTCGAAAAAAGATCGCCATCTCTACTCTGCTCTTTTTTTTTTTTTTAATTCTCACCTTCTTTCTTCTTCTTTATTCCTTCCTCTCTCTTCCTCCGTCTGTCCTGCCCTCACGCGAACGTCCTCTTCAGGCCTGGGCTGGGTCCTGCCACGAAGCCTTCTGTAATAGTCTAATTGCGGCTAATGGTTTGTGCAGCTAATTAAAGCGTATGAATTACAGCAATCGCTCAGACACATTGAGGCTGACAATGTCCTGCTCCTCCAGGCACAGCCGCCTAGAAAATAGGCAAAGGCGAAAAGAGAGAGGAAATATCGAAGAGAGAAAGAGCAAAGCTACAGGGCTGCCCGAGTTACTTGGATAGATTACAATTAGAAGCCACGCTAGCTCTGTGCACTCTTCTGAACGGATCACTGGCCTTGCATTAGCACCCCGAGACAGCGAACGCATTGTTAGGTTAAAAACAGCAACAGCACATCGATGGTTCAGTAAGAAGAACATTTTATACAGGTAGAGTAAAAAAAAAAAAGAAAACAGAAAACAAAACAAAAAAAACCACGTTCTTAGTTAGCAATAAAGTGTGTAAAGATTGAAATCCCATAAATTAAATCAAGGGTGGCTCGGAAGGGTAACCCCGCTGCCTCACAGCAACAAGGCCGCCTGGGTCCTCCCCGTGTCTGTGGGTTTACTCCGGGTACTCCGGTTTCCTCCCACAAGTTCGAAGACATGCGTGCGCACGCGGTTAATTGGTGTCTCTAAAGTGCGTGACTGTGTGTGTGTACATTATGATGGATTGGTGCCCCATTTAGGGTTGTTCCTGCCCCAGAGTTGCCGGGTGGGCACCGCCACCCCATGTGGATTAAGCGGAGGAGAATGGATGAATGAATGAAATGAGCTGACGTTTGTCCATTAGGGCAATTCTGAGCTGGCAAAGGGAACGCCTGATCTGACAATGCTGAGCCGCTCTGGTTTTCTCTCCCGAGTATTCCACCTGTAAAAGATGCGTTAAGACAAGCCTGTTCGTCACTGCCATCGACAAATGTGTGGCTTTTATGCTACCATTAAGGGCACACAGCTAAACGCTACCCTCCCTCAGTTGAAGGGCATATTATGGTGGTAGTAAAATTTTACTAGTCTTTGGGGGCGATCATTACCTTGTTGGAGGCTTGTCCTGTAAAGCACTGAGGCATTTAGACAAATCAAGTCGAGGGGAAAACGGCAGACGACGGCAGCAACAACACGGCTATGCTAATAAGGAAATGTGAAATTACAGCATGCCACATTGCATTTGATGCACCATCACTCCACCTCTTCGTCCCGATATGAATACAGCATTTGTTGTATTTTGGATCAATCATTTAAAATCATCTGCAATCATCTAATGCGTTCGTGGCTTACTGAAACCGCATTAACCAACGTCCGGGCATTCTAATAAGACACTGCACAAAGGAGAGAAACCGCGTGACTGAACATTACAGAGAATCCATCCGTTCAGTGTCTTCTGCTTAATCCACACGGGGTCACGAGCCAGCTGGTGCCCACCCGGCAGCTCTGGGCGAAAGGGCAGGAGCAACCCTAGACGAGGCACCAATCCATCGTAGGGCACGCAGTCTCGCACTAAGAGCCACCAATTAACCCAACACGCATGTCTTTGGACTGTGGGAGGAAACCGGAGTACCCGGAGTAAACCCACGCGGACGCTGCGAGGAAATGCAGACTCCATACAGAATGGTGTTGCTATGCTGTTGGTGATTGGTTAGTAGGTAGGTAACCCAACTTAACCTTCCCTTTCACTAATCTGCCAGTTTGCATTGTTAGCGTCTGATAAGATAAGATAAACCTTTATCTTTGTCGGAAGTGCAAAGACGATCCGACCAAAGCAGTGTACGCTCAAATCTATTTGCTACTGAAAGTAAAAGTAAAGTAAATGCCCTAAGTGGGTAGGAGGTATTGTAGGAGTAATGCCCATTCACTTTAGCTAAATGGGATTCATACTTTTCCTAGCCTCATTTGCCGGCAAACTCTCAATTTTCCGTCTCTTATGTTTCATTACGCAGAGCTGTCTCGCTTTAAATTACGCATGCGAGCGTAATTTCGGCAATCTCCCGCTTTAAAGCTCCTCACAAAACGACCGAGCGAGGGAGCTTGTTGCCCCGCTCTTGTTTTGTCAAGCCAAATGGCTGCAGCAGGCGCAGTTTGTCCGAACAGAGAGGAAAAGAAAAGAATAAATAAATCAGAAGGAAATGTAGCACGCTCGCCTTCACGGATTGCTTCGCCCACCGCACCGCATCGCTCCCCACCCTCTAAATGGCAAAATGAATTAGTAACAAGTGCATTTCTAACCCTTTAATTTGGCTAGCGTACAAAATGCCGCCGCCAATAAATGAGCCAACGAGTGGCTCGCTGACAGTGATATCCATTATGTGTTTAATTATCTTCAAAGTTAAAATGAAGGACTCCCTTTTTTTTCCCAGGCTAATGAGAAGATGAGAGGAAGTGCTGAGCCGGAGCACTTTTATTTTTTTATTTTTTTTTTTGGGTAATGAAAAGGGACTGACAGGTTAGCCGGCGTGCGTTTCGCGTGACGCCGATGCAAATTGGAGCAATCAGAGCAAAAAGGGAAGGAAGAAAAAAAAAAAAAAAAAACAACTTTGCGAGAAATATCACACCTGTTGTTATTTATTTCTTTGCCTTTCATTTCCAAGTCAAATGCAGGCAGGCTAATTTGATATCTTCTCCGAAATGGCAGTCCAAACAAGTCAAGATGATTGGTGCATTCAGGGGGGAAGGCAGCCGAGGAAGAGACGGGATTAGTCTTAAATGTCATCGCAAAAGTAGGCCTGATTGCATTGTGCTCCATTGTGTTGCTGTGATTTCGGAACGGGGAACAATCAAGACGCTCATTCCGTCTTTAATGTCAGTTTGAAGTTTGCAGAAGAAGCGACAGGCCCCATTCCGGTTCCAGCCACCAGATTAGGTCCTGGATAACACGGCGGCCTTGGTTTGTCAGCGCGTCTTTGCGTTGCAGACTGTTAAATCCTTTGCGTGCACGGTTTAAATGCTCGTTATTGTGTTTACTTTTCATTTCGTTTACTGCTTCGTAGAGAAGTTAAATGTTCTTCGGCTTCGGCTCCACCCAGTGTTGCCAGGTGCGAGATAACTGTCGTATTTGTACGATAGTTTTGCCCTCTGTACGATGTGTGATCAGTAATCCCAAAAAAGGCCAAATATACGATAATTTGACCATTCCGAATGTGTGGTTGTAATCAGCCCTGAAGGCATCTGTTCCCGGAAACAGAAAATTCCAGCCAATCGTGCTTTTGTAAAAGAATAAAGATTAGGCCGAAAAGTCTTATTTCGGTTATGCGATAATTTCCCTCAAAATATGACAATTTTGTGTCTCTGGTACAATAATCCGACATTTCTCACCTGGCAACGCAGGCACCTCCCAATCTGTTCTTCCGTGATCGGCTCCTGCCCCGCAGAGAGCAGTGTTCCTGTCCCTCCTCCGGTCGACTGAGGATGCCATGTCAAGACTTTCCCACCAAAGGACAGAAGACTGAACTAAATAATGCTGATTTACATATGTTTATGTTATTCTATTCAATATTTCTCTTCACTATTGTACTCTAGAGCTTTTATAGTCTCCATTTTATTATACTCTTATTCTCTTAAATGGTACTTTATTGTTTTTTTTTTTTTTGGAAACGTTTTCTCAGTTCATTCATTTCCTTTCTGTTCATTTAAACTATTACTATAAACTTATGAATTAGATAACTCCTGCATGCTTCGTTCCCACGGACGATGGGTCCGTTTTCATCCCAAGTTTTCTTATAACTTTATAACCTTTAGGGGGATTTTCCTTTCCACTGTCGCCCTGGGCTTGCTCCATTTGCGATTGGTTTTATAAACTCGAAGATAATCTAAAAAGTTAAAGCTTCTTTGAGACAATGCTGTATTGTCAAAGTGCCTTAGTAATATTTAGAAACGTCTCGTCTAAGGCAGTTTCTACGACCTAGTACGTCAGTTCAGTGCATCACCAGAGATGGTTTACTACCGTTGTCTGACAGTAAGCTATTTGGGATGCTGCCTCAGTCTTGGGATCAATATAGAGAAAGCTTGAAAGGGAATGTTATTAAAAGGGATAGGGGAGGTTTGAGATACATAAACAGGTTGTAAGTTCCAGAACCCACCAAGCTGTAACTGTTGGGCTATTAGTGATTACTGGTGATTGGATTCATTTTGTGTTGCTTTTGGTTTAAAACCATGTTTGCGCTCAAATCTAGCGGTTTTTCTAAAATGTGCATAGAAACCTTGTGATTCAGAGCAAACGCCTCTAATCGATTCCACACAATGAACAGAGAATTGACTCCAAAATTGGCATCAATACCATACCAAGAACCGAGAATCCAGAGTTGACTATAAATCTTTGCACTTGGTATTACATGATGATTTCAGAACCAAAGAGACAAATCCAGTTCATTCATTCATTCATTCATTCATTCATTATCTTCCGCTTAATCCACATGGGCTCATGGGCCAGCAGGAACAACCCTAGACGGGGCGCCAATCCATCGCAGGGCAAACACACACAGTCATGCACTCAGTCGCACACTAAGAGACACCAACTAACCTGACACGCATGTCTTTGGACTGTGGGAGGAAACCGGAGTACCCTGAGTAAACCCAGTAAACACTGTGAGGACACGCAGACTCCATACAGAAAGGACCCAGGCCGCTCCACCCTGGGATTGAACCCTGGACCTTCTTGCTGTGAGGCAGCGGTGCCACCCCACCGAGCCCCCGTGCTGCTCCCAGAATGGAGTTCATTTAAAAAAAAACTTAAGAAAAGAGAGCAGACTCGAAAGCACAGTAAATTGAAAAAGGAATGAAGAACAGATTCAGTAGTTCACGTGGAATTTGGAAGCTGAATCAATAAATAAAAATAAAATAAAAAATAAACTTAAAAAGTCGTTCCACAGAACAGATTTAGAATTTAGGGTTGACTGCAAAACCTTTGCTTTTCTGTTCCAGTCAGGATTATTGAAAAGCATTAACTCGATAACCTGAGTCGATTTCACAGATTAAGACCAAATTTCGAATGCAGAGTCCAATCCAACTTTGGGTTGTGGGAAAAAAAAAATGGTAATCCCAATTGAGTATTGGTTCAACTGCCAAACGTTTAGTCAGTTCAACAGAATTCATTGGGAATTAAGACTTAAAACTTTGTGGCATTAAATCTGCACCACGAATGGAGAATCAAAAGTTGCCTCCAAAGCTTGAGGATGAACCATTCAAAACAAAAACACTGAAGTTGACTCCACAGAACAAATTTCCAAATTGCTATTGAATTCAAAACGGACTCCCAAAGAACAACTGAGAACTGAGTCAACTCTCCATTCTATCCCACATGTCCTTTGAGGGTTGCTGTGTTATCGCCTCTAAAGCTTTGGGCACCACTTCCAGAGATCTTTCGAGATTCTAGTCCGCGGATTTGATTCCACACAGTGACTTAAGAATTGAGAGTTTGCCCCAAAACTTAGGTCAGTTTCACAGAACTGAAGTGGCGTCACTGTGAACCCCAGCAATCACACAGACAGGGATGAGACAAAAGAGCAGTAGACATAAACAGTCTGAGATTGGAGCCAGAAAGCAATCAAATCGGGTGGACGAAATCCGGACGAATCAGAAGCCAAAAAACTGGGAGACCCAGCACGATCCAACAACATGATCGCACAGAGAGAAGACTTGGAATCAGGATGAAACCTTGAAACGTAGGTGGAGTGGTGAAGAGTGCTTAATACTTCGAATCAGAGCTTTGCAAGTTTGGCAGCTTGGCTGGGCTTCATTAACACAAAACAAAACTGCTAACGAAAACACACAACAACTCCATGGACCCAATTCTACACGAAGAATAGGGAATTTAATCATTTAAGGGACTATTTAAAAAAAGGAACCTTTTTTCACGTAAAGCACCGCTTTTCAGGAGTATAGGTTTCGTTTACGGGTTTCGCCCTCTCTGATATCAATCTTTCACCCCCTTCGAGGTGACTCTCGATCAATCTTTACTCTCTCTGTAATCATTTGTCCGACAAGCACCATGTCTGCGGGTGAGTAATGAGGACTTTCAGGAAAATCCTCTACAGTTTGGCCATGCACAGAGAATAAAAGCAAAAAAAGTTAAAAAGTAAAAGCAGGGGCGCCAATTCCTGCAAATTACAGTACAGCCTGGCAAATGCAAAGCCTGCATGGTGACCTGAAACAGGAGCAGGCAGTGCAATGCGCACATCGAAAATTGCCATTTAAGTGCTTGCTAGGCGACGAGGCTGCTTCGGTCTCCTAAGTGGAGCTAACCTGATTGGGGTGCAGATGAGCTCCGGCTTGCCGTGGCGGGTAGCCGGGGGCGACGTTATTAACACCTCAACATGTTCAGTCACTGGTCAGTAACCACCTAACCAGGCCTTCCATTCAGTCTCGCTTATTGTGCTCTTGTTTTTTTTTTTGTTAACATTTGCGCAATTTGCAGACGCGTTCAAGTGACGCATAAATATAAGTACGCAGAGCACGGTGCCTTTGTTTATTTTATTGACTTATTTATTCTGTCCATCGACTGTGTAGCCTGCAGCAAGAACGTGCTTGCTTTTTTTTTTTTTTGGGTTGCCTCTGAAATCACCACCTCCTAATTATCTGTCACATTTTCTGCTATCCCATGCTCAAGACACACAATGGCCAATAATTACCCTCAAGCCTGCATCTATCAGGGCGCGACTATTGATTCGCTCGTGCTTTCCGCCAGCCCGTGTATTCACAGTGGCTCTCTCCATCTGAGCCTCACTTCGGTCTGTGTTTTTCAAGCCCAAAGCACCCAACACACAAACCAGTTGCCAGGACTTCGGTACGTAGATGTGCGTGTGCTGTGACGTGGGACAAAGTCAAAGGAAACGACGAGCAGCTGCCAGGCAGAGAAATGAAGACAGATCAGACGACGTTCAGAGGGTGGGATGTTTATCCGCAGTTATTCCTCGCAGACACGGGCAGGACGGTGCCGAGCCGAATCCAACGTCAACCCAAGCTTGAAGAACTTCAGTACGCTGAGATTGATCATTGTTGCTTGCGGAATTACAAGGAAGTCAAAGTTTATTATGGGTAAAAAATGTGTGGTAACGAGATGGGAGGGGGGCATTGGAGCCCCACCCACATTAAGCCTGATGCTTTGTGGTAAATGTATGCTACTCATACTAAACTCTGTGCCAATATTGATATTTAAAAAGTAAACATAGGGACAAACTGCACCCCAGTACTATGGTGCTTAAAAAAAAAGACGGAATAATTATACAGCAACTATAAAACTGCTGTCACATTGTCTAAAAAAGTTTTGCTACACCCTATTATTATTATTAGCAGTGCCAATTACCAAAAGCAGTAAAACATTAAAAACTACTTCTTAATATTATTATTAGTAATATTATTATTAGTCGCTGTTATGTTGCGTGAAACAGGAAGTTGACCAGACACAGTGGTTTAGATACTTTGCAAATATTGTTATATTTGCCAAAAATAATAATTAAAATGCAATATAAAAAAAACATTCCATACAGTACCGCATCGTATTACATACAGCAATTCTAATCTTTGTATAATGTTATAAAACTTAAAACACATGGCAAAAATGTTTTTTTTTGTTTTTTTTTTTGCCTTTCAAGATTGTGATTCTCTTTTCTCTCAGCAGGTGTCGCAAAGGTTTACTTGTACTAGTTTTATGTCAATCAGATTGGTATATAAAAGACAGGTAAACCAAAACAAAAGGGTTTGTTTCTTATTGCTATTATTATTGCTTATTACTATTCTTATTATAATATACAAATATAATAGATTCATTTAGAAATTATTATTGTTATTCTTATTAACAATTATTGTTATTCTTATTAGAGTAGTAGTATTAGAAGTTGTAGTTAATAGTAGTAGTAAAATGTGATGTTGTTGCTGTTATTATTATTATTATTATCATCATCATCATCATCATCATCATCTGTTGTAGTAGTACAGTAATATATTTATTTATAAATGAATAAACTGTAAATAGATTGAAAATTTTTATTTCCAGTGTAAATGTTATTATTATTATTATTATTAAAGTAGTAGTATTAAAAGTTGTAGTTGTTGCTGTTATTATTATTATTATTGTTGTTATTATTATTATTATTATTAGTAGTAGTAGTAGTATATAGTAGTAATAATATAATATTTATTTATGAATGGATAAACTAAATAGATTGAAGGACATTTTTCCATGTAAATGTTTATTATTACTATTATTCTTTTAAACTGTAGTACAAGTTAATATAGTAGTAGTAAAATATATATATAATGATATATATTTATTGTTATTCTTATTAGTAGTATACTACTAATCTGCCTATTAAAATGAATGAATTAATAAATAAATCAACTGTAAATAGAAACAAGGACATTATTTCCAGATAAGCAGTGAGAAAACGTAAAAAAACGGCTTCATTATTACTGTATAATTTATTTTAATCAAATGCAAAGGTCCCAGGTTACTTCTCCATTGTTGCGTGATACTTTATCCCATTAAAACACGGTGAATTGAGGACGGAGCGCAAAGCTGTCAAACTACTACACACTCGCTACTAAAATACCCGCTCTGCTTTCTTCAGGGCTAAACGTCCTTGGGTGGGCTAAGTACATGAGCGTCTCAGTGCAGCCGGTGGGGGGTGCAGGCAATGTTGGATAGACTAGGGAGAGTGTGTGAGCATGATGAAGCACACCAGGCAAGGTAAGCACTGAGCCATGTCACCAGCAATGGCAGTTTCTCTCTTCAAAAGCGTGACAAGGCAGCAGAGCACCGATTCAGGAGCCATTTGCTCCCTCCGTCGCTGACCCAGGGAAATGTAGATCCAGGAAGAGACTGAGACGAAGTAAAAAAGAAGACATAAGGGATCAAAGGGATTAAGGGAGCATCCAAATAAGTGGGGGTGTGGCAATGGACTCCTGTACCAATAAGGCACTTAAGTGATTAACAGATCTTTATATTTCCGGTAGGACCATAGGTCAGTGAGTTCCTCTGTACAGCCTACAGATACTGATGGGTTGTTGTTGCAGCAGTTATTGTGCCCGACCAGCCAGGAGACACCGGTGAGAGACTTAAGCTCCAGTCTTTTGTGCTGGAGGACTACAGTATTCAACAGAAAATGAGATTTTTCGCTGAGGAGCATATTAATAGGTGGCAGGGTAGTACAGTGATCAGCACTGACGTCTCACAGCTAGATAAACCAGGGCTTAAAACCCAGACTGGCCACTGTCTTTGTGTCATTAGCATTTCCTATGCAATGGTTAACGGCCATATTACACAACATTCTGTATGTCAATTGGCTTCTCTAAAGAGAAGCCCTGTAATAAACTGTTCACCTGTTCTGGGTGGGTTATAATACTGCATATAATTATTATATTGTTTTTGGTGGATAATAACAAAAACAACAACAATAACAACAATAACAATATAACAAAAAATAGCTACAGTAATAACACAAATAATAATAATAATAATGATAAACCATATTGACAATAATAATCTTAATATTAAAAATACTAGTACTATAAAAATAAATAAATAAATGCATGTGTTTTTATTTATTTATTAATTAGTATTATTATTTTTGAAAAAATACTACTAATATTATTAATATTAATACTATTAATAGTACCAAGTATACTATTAATCATTATAAATCATCAGTTTTATTAATATATTAATAATAGCAATCACCATAAATAACAATACTATTATTACTAATATGAAACATACTATTATTACTATATTTACTACTAAAGTATTATGGTACCAATACTGTAAACTTATTATTAATATTTAAAATACTACCACCACTAATAAATAATATATAACAATAAATAGTATTGTTTTATTAATAGAAATAATAATACGAAGCAGAAAAACAACTTGAAAATAGACTCGTTATTGCTGCTGTGCCACCCAATAATAATAATAATAATAATAACGATAATAATAATAGTACATTATGTGGACACTGCGTTTTCATGTGACACTATTGCAAAACAACAATAGAAAACAGCATTAAAAATAAAACACGAACATAATAAGTAGTGTTTTTGCCCTTTATTAAACCACAGGCAGCTTGAGAAGCAGCAGACCCTGAGAAGCCTGCGATTCAGAAAGACACTCTGAGCTGATGACAGTACTGGAACACAGATTCATGGCAAGCCAGCGCCCTTTAATGGCTCGTCATGACAATCAGAGGCAGAAAAGCCTCTTTCATTTCAGCAAGGCACAGCACTTCCCTCAGTGCCCGGAGGTACAGCGCTGGCATGGCGCAGCTCGCAGCAAATCCCAGCTCTGGCATGCAGAGAGAGATAACCAAGACTCAGCACAACAGAGACACCATCCAAACAACGAGCACCATGCAGCACTGCAACTCGTTTAAGCCCGGTGGCTATGGGAGCTGTCACAGTCTTACTCCCCGTTTTCCCTTTTGTAAAAGAACATTGGCAAAAATAAAACTGGTACCGAAGCCTGGGCTTCCAAACTAAAGCTTGTATAAACATCTCTTATCTTCTCCGTTGAACGTGGTAAGGAATAAAGCACAAGAGTGTACGCTGGATGGGAAAAATTAAGTCAGTGAAGAGTTCAAATGTGAAAGTAAGGCTTTAGCTTCTGTTATCCTTAGACTTTGGCTTCTCTAATATATATATACTGACAAAAATGGTGGGATATTTTAAAACGAACATGATCCATCCATTATCTTCCGCTTCATCAATAAGGGGTCGTGAGCTGGCCGGTGCTCACCCGGCAACTCTGGGCACAAGGGCAGGAACGACCCTACGCACTCACACACACATTAAGGGCCACTTTAGAAACAGCAATTAACCTAACACAAATCTTTGGATTGTGGGAGGAAAGCGGAGTAAACCCCCGTAGACACGGGGAGGCCATGGAGACTCCACACAGAAAGGACCCAGGCTGCTCCACCCTGGGATTGAATCCAGGACCTTCTTGTTGTGAGGCAGCGGTGCTACCCACCGAGCCCCCGTTTTATTAAACAAGATGTTCGGGAAAAGCAAAGGAAAAGTCAAAGAAAATAGTTCGATTACGCAAATGAGATACAAACTCAATTATCTTTATTGGGTAACAAGTGGGTGAACAGAAGGATCAAACTGGACCAGAGTGCCCCCCACAGTGACCGTTCAGTAGGGTGTATGGTCAAAACACACTGACAGCGACGGGGCATGGACAGGATCAGACTGTTCAGCAGTTCTTCACTTTTAAGTATCTTCTCATTTTTGTGAGCAGTGTATACAGATAGATCTAGTACTGTGCAAAAGTCTTAGGCCATCGTTAGACTTGGTGTTTGGTGCCTCATTTTCTAAACCTCATTTTCACTCATCTTCATTACAATCTTTGAGAACTTTAGCATATCGGAATCTTTTCACCCATCTCTCCTTTTCTTGGTTGCGATCCTCCAAAAAGACCTTTCCCGGTCAACGACTTCAGACTGACCAACCTGGCATCCCGTGCTCGTTCATCGTTCTCAGCGCGACGGTTCCCAAGAAACAAAGCTAAAACGGGTTTGTTTTTAAAACACCAAGTGTCAGATCCATCCTGGTCCAAAAATAAGACCCAAGCCCTCACAACCATCACCTTCTGACATTATTGTTGGCAGAACCACAGTGACGTTTTCAATCCTTGAACCCGTAGACTACATTCAAATGTTACAGACAGTGAGAAACGTATGATTTTAAAGAATCCCAGAATATGACATCATCGGATCCGAGCTCACATCAAGTCAACCCCCCTCCCCCCCTCCCCCTCCCCGCCCCCCGCAGTGTTGCAGAACAGGTCAGGACTTTAAGGAAAAGCTGAATGTAACGAATGTTGTGCAGAAACGCAACACGGATTTGGAAGCGAAGTCTGAGAACTTGAGCTTCTTACAGGCGTACATCCGAGGCGGCATTAAATTCGGCTTTCGCCAGTCCACAACGGAGGAGTGCAAGTACATGACGGTGACAAATAAAGCCATGAAGAACAACAGAATGTCTGCCAGAGCAAAACGATACAGGCTGGAGAACAGAAATGTGATAAGAGACGAGCACGGAAACCGTCCTGACACAAAGGTGATTTAAGCGACTCTGAACGTGCCGTGGTTGTTGGCGCTAGACGGGATGGTCTCCGTGTTGCATTTGCACGCAGCACCATCTCCCATCTCTAGGGTTTACAGAGGACGGTCGGAAAAAAAGAGAAAATATCCAGTGAGGCCGGTTCTCTGGGGTCACAGGAGAGCGGCCAGACTGGTTTGTGCTGATAGAAAGGCAGCAGGAAGTCAACCGCTCGTTACAACCGAGGAATCCAGGAGATCGGCTCCGTACACACAGCGTGTCAAACCTTGAAGCACACTGGGTGCCGCTCGCCGACAACTGAAGCCACAATTCACACGATCTCATCAAAATTGGACGATAGAACATAAAAACCCGGACTGATGAGCATTATTTACTAAGCGATAGAAATGGCTGAATGGTTAAATGGTTGGGATTGGGATTTAAGAATAATTAGAAACACCCAATGAGCTTTTAACTTTTGAAGAGTTTTTTTTTTTTACGTGATCTTCTCTCGCAATGTATTGGTGTTTGTCGTTGCGTTTCATTAACGTAATGCTGTGCTCAAGCTGTCACCTGGTTTTCCCATGTTTCCCGTGTTTCGGGGACGTAAAAAAAAAAGCACGCCTGCGATTCCTTGTCAAATTTAATAGCGCAGATGAAAACGGAAATCGTGTTCATAAGCTCTCTGTGTTTATGCAATGTTGCGAAAACATTTTATCAGTCTAAAAAAAATAGCAGATCAAACTGCTTCAACAAAGCAAAAATACAAAGGTTTCGCTGTTTCAATACCTGTTTGAATGCACTTCAAGAAATAAATTAATAAATATATGATTTTATAATTTTATCTTCCAGGTGGTTCTAAAAGTTGCAGAGTTCGTGTTCTATAGAATTTTTTCACCGCTGTAGCATCAATAAAGGCTAGACTAAAGTTGTAAAACGCTTGGTCATGTTTTGTCACCGCACCTTAAAAAATGAGAATAAATAAAAAACGTTTTCATTTGTTCATATTTCTCAGGTTTTGATGGCTGTTCGTTGAGACACATTTGATTTTATCCTGACTCTAAGAAAACGGTTCTTAATCCTGAAGGAGAAAACATTACATTGCGGTGCTGGGGTCTTTGTTTGTGTGCGTTTGTGTGTACGTGTGTACGGGTGTGTGTGTGTGTGTGAGCGCGCTGTCCAAAACATCTTGTATCCATTGTTGTTTTGTTTTCGGAAATCCAATTTCTGCCCTAACCAAGTGGAGCTTTCCGCTTCATTGGAGTGTGTAGAAATGGCCAGTCACCTACAGTGTAATTAAAACCAAACAAAACCCATCAATCAGCTGACATTAGTGCAGGATACACACTCGTGCACCCACACACTCTGAACTAAAATCAGGTTTGGAGAGTGAGGTGTGGGCAGCATGATTACCGCAGCAGAGAGAGGAGAAGGAAAGCCTCAGGGAGCAGTGTAAAAGTGGCTAAACACACTCTTATGCGCACACGCACACACACACACACACACACACACACACACACACACACACACACACACACACACACACAC
>JAUZST010006738.1:0-14646 GCA_034779995.1 Parotocinclus haroldoi
GAGAGAGAGAGAGAGAGAGAGAGAGAGAGAGAGAGAGAGAGAGACAGAGAGAGAGAGACAGAGAGAGAGAGAGAGAGGTTGAATCCGTCTTTTCCTTCCTCACGTCGGTTTGGGTACGTACCTGCTTTCCTACACATTTTCTTGTTGGGTTTTCGGGCACATTCCTTGGATATTCTTTTGACTGTGGAATGAATAGAAGACTGCAAAATAACAAAAGACTCTGCAAAAGACCATCAGGAGACATGCAAATAAATCGAGAACTACAACAGTGCTGTAAAACCTCGCCCTCTCCTGCTTTTTTGGGGGGAGGAAACATTACAGAAATGATCTGCTGACACAGGAAGCCTGGATTCACATGCAGCGGTGCCACCGTAAATAAAACCCGTTACAGACCCGTCTCAATAAGCGTCCTCCATCTGGGACCTGGACCTGGACCTGGACCTGGACCTGGACCTGGACCTGGACCCGCGGCCTGAGCAACTCGTGGGAAATGAAAGGGACACCTGAGCGACAGGTTTTCGCTCTCAGATTGTCGAGGGCGTCGCCGCAGCTCTCGTGTCCTTTTTGTACTACGGAAATTTGGTGTAAATCAGGGGGGACAAACCCCCCCCCCCACGTCCGATTTATTCTCCACTAATTCTCCTTATTATCTAATAATCTATTGTCTATAATTATTATATATCGTTTACATTTTTTATATTTACTTTCTGTGGTCTTATCTCTGGCCATTTTAATATTTTTATATTTTAATTACATATGTTATTATAATATAAATGTGATATATTATTCATTTACAGTATTTATTTATTTATAAACATATATATATATATATATATATATAAATAGCAAAATTACTATAATAATAATAATATATAATCTAAATATATACAATTTTATTCTATAATAGTATTATAATAATAGTATGAATAGTATAATGTTTATTCATGATAAAATTGATTGTGATATTTGATTATCAATATTATAATATTATTTTTTCTTTATTTATATAAATTATTTATGCACATAAGCAAAATAATATTATAATGCATTATAAAATATGACTATAATGTTTTTGCTTATAATTTTAATAGTATAATTTTCATTCTCAATGAAATATTATTTTAAATAAAAAATAACAACTCAATAAAATTGATTATTCAATTATTATTGTTACATACATTTAGTTTTATATATATAAATTATAAATATATATATATTATTTTATTCAAATAATATGATTAATATTATGTTTATACTAATAATAATTCTCAACAAAATATTATTTTAAATAAAAAATACTAACTCAATAAAATTGATTATAATATTAAATTATTACTAAATATTAATTTTGCTATATATATATATATCAGTTAAACATATGTATCTTATTTTATTCGAATAATATTATTAACATTATAATGTTTATACTTATAATTTTAATGATAATTCTCAATAACATGATTTTTAATAAAACATAATAAATCAGTAAAATGTATTATAATATTCATTATTATTATAATACTATTATATATATATATATAATAACTTTATTCTAATAAAATTCTCACTATTATATATTAGATAATATATTGTTATTATTAAATATTATTGTAATAAAAAAACATAATAGCTGAATAAAATTAGTATTATTATTATTATATTATTTTTGCTTTATATATATATATAGAATTTTATTCAGTAATTAGATTAGTGTAATGAATTACTTTGTACTAAGTTACCCCTCAACACTGCTGAGATTCGTTCGTCTCTTTCTGCATGAATAAGCGTTTGAATGATTTGGGCATAAAGCTCCTACTCTCGTTTTAATTCGATTTAGAGGCTCTGCTGAATCCGTGATTGTTCTCATAAGGATTTTAGGTCTCATTAATGTAATAAATAGTTTATTCATCACTGTAGATTCAGAGAATCAGAATAACTTGACTCACGAGCAGAATCGTTTGAGAGGTTTGTTGGGAGGAGCCAAGTTGAGGGTTGACGTTTTCTGAACACTGCGTTTCGCTTGCTCAGGTTTTCCCGGGCTGTAACGGGTCTTACTGATGCCACAGGCCTCCCGTGTTTCCCGAAAACGTCCAGCAACCCCGATCCTAATCCCTTAGATCAGAACAGTACGGAGATCTGAATCTGAAGCTTTGCTTTTTCGGACTAACACCTCGACACAAAAGAGGCTCCTGTAACACGAGAGGATGGCATGGAGATCGAACAGGATGAAGGAGGTGGCATGGGGGACGGACACAGCATGCGTCATGCTTCAAACACGCTAGGAAGAAGAGAAAAGATTCTTTATACCCGACACACTCACCGTCCTCAGTGGGAACGTAAATGTTGAGGTACAAACAATCCTCGTTTTGCTCCTGTATGTACGTGGCAACTATATCCAAGTTAAACGTGAACCAGATGGGCATCATGATCTCGGGCACGGCGTTGTGGATGTTCTGCGGGCACACGGGCGCAAAGTGCGTGGCGTTCTTGATGCCCGACCACGACGAGGGTGGCTCGGGGGGCAGGAAACGCTTCTCGACCACGGGGGGCGCCGCGTACGGCACGCCCAAATACTGGTCCACGGGCCCCAGGATCTCGCTGGGCAGCGGCACGCGCACGCCACGCAGCTTCCCGTAATGCGTGTTCACCGTGGGGTAATAGCTCTGCGCTCGCGCCAGCGCGAATGCCGACGCCGAAAATATCCACACGCAAGCGCTGCGGCACCCGGGCCAGAACACCACGCCCGAGAGCCGGCTCTTCTGCTCCGTCAGCCCCATGGTCCGAAAGAACCCGAAAAGCACTCCGGCAGAAATCTCCGTCAGCACACGCTTCCGTCCTTCAGGCCCTCAAATCTTATTCTGCTCATCAGCCACCAAGGGAGAGGGGCAAAGGTGCAAAAGCCAAAAGCCAAAAAATAGAAAAAAAACAAAAACAAAAATAGGTTGTGTATTCCACTCCCGCCTGGAGATCCTCATTCACTGTCCGGTCCTCCAGTCAACTCCGATGTCCTGCAGGGGGAAAAAAGGAGAAAAGATAGATATCAATTTACAATCTGTACACACACACACACACACACACACACATTCTGCCTCATTGGATAATAAAGAAAGGGCCAATAAAAAGTGCCCTCCCTCTAGTGCTGCCCTATAAAAAGGCTCTCAGGGGCTACTTTTGGGTTCGATTACCTCTCGGTCAGAGATCGGCGGCGTTGGACTGAGAGAAGCATTAGGGTCTTTTTGAGGAACTGCCTCCATAGCTGTTAGGAGCAGTGGTTTTATGGGGGCACACACACACACACACACACACACACACACACGGTGACCAGGTTCCGGACACAAGCAGCTCCAGACACACCTTAGTCCACACCCCTGTCTCTGCCCGGACCATTTTAACAAAAGGCTGAGCTTATCAGAAGGAAATTTGTTGTCGCTGCACCCATTAAGTGTCCAGCCTGTTACGAACCGGAACGATGAGCTCAGGATGGGCCATACTGCTTCGGGAGATCAGCAATTCGGCAGCGAACGGATAAGTCCGTGAGCCAGAAGGTATAAATCAGAGGACAGAACGTCAATCTGTGGATTGTCCCCCGTACGGCTCCTCTGATCCGAGCGAGTCGTCCCGATGCACCTGAAATTTACCGCCCTCACCTTTTTACTCCGTCTCTGACAATGAATCAAGGACCCCCTCCGCCCCCCCCCCCAGCCCCGCTCCTCCGTCTCCTCACCGCCGAACCTTATAGATGAAGACGTGCGAACTAACATTTTTAGCCGCCGCTCTCCAGGCCCTTCTGGAAAGATCACATTTGCAAATGCTACACGGGCACCGGGCTCTGTAAATGCTAATCAGGAGTCGAGCGAAGGTCCCCGGCGGAGTGGAACCCGGCTCTGTACGGCGGGCGTCGATCAATTCTCGTCTCCGAGAGCTCGGTGGATCCCGAGATACCGAAACCTCTTCCCTGCTTAACTAACGTGCTCCCCTCCCTGGCATCAGCTAAAAACGGAGATCTGGGTTTTTTTTGTGTATTTGAGCATTTTAAGGTCCCGGGTTCGACCCCACGTGGAGCAAACCTGGGTCCTTTCCCGTGTGCAGTTTGCATGTTCTCCCCGTGTCTGTGTGGGCACACCCAAGGGAAAGTGGAGACACCACAGCCGACAAAATCATGTTCCGTGACGCCCCCAATCATCGTCCGCCTGTTCAACTAACTAACAGTTACAGCGCCCAACTGTTAGGGTTCCTACCTTCCCCCGGAGCGTCCGGCCGTCCTCGTTGGTCGCCATTACAGAGCTATCGGTGATGCAGCTTATATCCGTTATCCTGATGATGTCCTGATCCCAAACAGCTGCTTCACGTCCTATAAAAGCGTGGTGTTAGCGCTGTTCGGGGCCAGGCCATTATCATTCCACCGGTATTCCATCTCCGTTCGGTTCGATCGTCCGACCGCCGGCGCCCTCGCACCCTTCCGCGCTCCCTAGAGATAGTGGTAATATTCCGGGGGCTTCTAGTGCTGATGGACTGGTATGGGGGGGGGACCCCCGAAGTAGTTCGCACTTCTCCGTCGTCGGCACCTACCTAGCTCGCACTCTATAAGCCCCGCCCCGGCATGGCTTTCCTTTGTTGCATGCACACTTGAGCTCACGCTCGCTCCCTGGCATTTGGACTACCTCCGTGCCTTGGCATTTGGGATACGTCCCAAACCGTGCTTCTGCATGCCTGCCCCGGTTGACGCTTTGTGCGCCCTCTCGCGACCTGTTGCTCCCACTCGGGATGCAATACCGTGGCACGCCCCTTTATCCTTTTGTTTTTTTGTGTTAGGAGCCTTACGCTCCGCTCTTCATCCCTTTTCAGTTGTTCTGTATTATACGTCGTTGGATACGTCTATCCTGCATACCCGGGTCCTACTAAAAAACACCACATCTCGTAAGAGCAACATGTCGGACATGCTTTAGCAGCACGACAGGGTCGTGATCGGCCCTCCCTGGGCGACAGGAGCTGGGCTGGGTTGGGTATCTGGCATCCAAAACTTCAAAAACGGGGTCCGCCTTTAAAAGATATCATGCCGATTTCACTTTCCTACGAATACACACGCCAGTCTTAGAAAAAGCGCAAAAAAAACAAACAAACCACGGCTTAAAGAGGCACCCCTGTGCCAGGAATGGTGCCTCCATACAGCTCATTCTTTTCAAGTACGCCAGCGTGGCACTTCCAGCGCATCCGTCCGCCCACTTTGGCAGCCTCAGCGAGTTGGACATCCCAGGTGGCGATTAATTAACAGCTCACGGTACGAGCATCGTAAAGCAGGCCGCATTTTGTTCACAAGCCCTTGTCTTATTTGTAATCTTGACTCAAAAACAAAGGCAGGACCGACGATCGCTGGTATTCAGGCAGAAGCCGGCGTGTACCAAAGCTGGATCTGTTCGCCCGAGGACCATTTTAAAGTTAAAAAGTAATTACAGACTTTACGGGAGGAGGAAAAAAAAAAACTGGGTTGAATATGGCTGTGAGCGTTCCAGTAACACCTATTAATCATAACTCAGGTTGTAGCTGCCGGCAGAATGCGGCACACGCCGTGTTAAAGAGCAGGAAATTGCAGAAGGAGAGCAAAGCCAAAGAAACTTCTGTTCTGAGCGCGAGGAGACGACGGCGGGCGACAAAGCGTGCTGCCTATAAACAGGAATTGTGGGTGGTGTTTCTTCTGCTTCCGTTCATCATTCATTCGTTTCATCCAGCTCATCCGGCCTAGCTGGCAGTACAGGGTCCAAGGCGGGAACCCCCCCTAAACATGACTCCAGACCATCGAAGCTAACACAAGCACCTCGACTCTTTAGAGACGCCAGCTGACCTAACGTACTGTTTATCTGTGAGGGTGAATTGAGACTCGGAGAGCGAGCAAACTCCATACATACTCCTCGAACCCGAGGGTCCCTGGAGCTGCCTGGGCCCAAACGTGGCATCCTGGACCCGCCCTGTGAGGTCCAGCACCGATCGCTTCATCTCCAGAGCCGGGGAAGGGGGTGGGGGGGTGGGTCCTGCCCGTTTTAGGACCGGCCCGGGATGAATCGCCGGCACAGACGAAGGTTAATGCCGTCCTAAACGATCGCTCTGCGCCGGGGATGCGGTTCAAGGTCAAATTAGAAACTTCCCCTCCGGAGGCAGGGGGCGAGTGCCGAAATGTTCTGCATGACTTTCGTTAAGCCGATGGGCGTCTAATGCGCCTCGGTTTTACCTTCAGCAGCCTCAGGGCCACAGGAAGCTGCGAATTAGAGCCTCGTCTCATCTCAGGACGTTCCCTCGACGCGTCTGGTATCGCAATATCTCTCAGTAACGATACTTTTTACGTTAAGGCGGGCGATATGGCCAAAATATTGCATCGCGATCCCTAAAAGCCACAACTGAAGTATTCTCCCCCACTTACTGAATTAGGTTTCTCATTGAAAAATGTTTAAAAAGGTTCATTTTCTGTGTTTTTCCTAGGACTATTTATCACAGACGGCCATTAAATCATGTTTTTATAGTTCAAATGTTACACAATAGAAAAGATATTGCTTTGTCTGCTTTACCTGTAATCAGCAAAATCTATCCGCTAAAACGTAACAGAAAGTTTTTTTTGTTTTTTTTTCCCGGGATAAACTCTTTGACGAGTTTCCCAAACCGTTCCCGCTAGAGACGGTGGCTTGCGGCCATGAGCTCATGATTATAAATGAGCCAAATCAGCATTTAATTTCTGTTCCCGGCCATCCTGCAGCAACGAAACGCTTTATCGTACGAGATAATAAAACGGCTTACAGAAGTGCTTCAGTCTTTTAGACAATTGTTATCGACGAGCCAGAACATTCGGACCGTCTACCGATTTAAGTTAGGTCTTGAGTCAAATTAAGGTCCGCGCCAAGGTCCGGACTCGGGGTCTCCAGGCAGAACATCCACCAGCTCGTAACAGAGGGTTTATTTCCGTAACTCAAATTCTCTCTCTATCGCTCTTATAATAATGAGGTCAGTGTCTCTCGCCCTTGCTCTACGACACAACGGGAAAACCAGCCACGATTTCGGAGGCCCCTCTGGAACAGGGATGGGGGTTTGGGGAGGGGGGAGGGGGTTGGTTTGCACATCCTTGGCCCAATTAAGCCCAAGAACAAAGAGGGACGTTTGTGAGGCGGCAGAAGAGCAGACTCTTGCGCAAAAACGTAAAACGTGAAGGTGAACGGCGTCCAAAGAGCAAAGGAGGAAAAAAAAAAAAGTAAAAAACATATTTCATGTTTCGTATCGGATGAACAAACCGTCAGCTGGGGTAGCAGCACAAAAACACACTCAGCAAACCTCAATCTGCAGAAAAAAGGGCTTAGCGACGTCGTAGGAAACGCCGTCACCCATTACATCGGTGACTTTCGGCCCAGCATCTAAGCTGGGAAAGTATCGCCTAATTATCGTTATCTATATAAATCATAGAATCCACAGTGAGTTAAGGTAAGATGACTCCACAAAAGGGTCACTCCTGAGCAACTAAAGGTCTCTCACGCTGGCTAGTGCTAACGTTTCACCTTCAGGAGAGCGACGAGAAAAAAAAGAAAAGAGAAAGACAACCCTGCATTCCTTTCAAATGAAACAGGGCGGTGGTAGTATCATAGCCCGGGCCTGTTTTGCTGCATCTGTGCCTAGGCTTGTTTTTGGATTTCTTTCCCCTTTTGTCTCCAAACTGGCACGCCCAGGTCCCCAGACTGCCAACGCGTTCGAGGCAGATGGCAGATGGACTAAGCTCACCAGATGAAGCAGTAGGAGATTTCCCCGACCGACCAAACATGCCAAAGCCATCCTGCCGCCCTGCCGAGGCACCGCCCATTTTGTAAATGTTAAATAATAAGATCTTTACATATTAACAGGAAGGTGGAACGTAAGCGCGGCGACGGCCGGACAGTCTGCCCCGTCCCGTAACAGGAACTAAACCTGAGAATTGGAATCTCAATCCTGACTTTAGTTAGTCGGGATTAAGGTTTGGATTCAGTCATTAAGAAGCTGAGATACAGCGTCCCGTCTAAAGAGATTTAATTAATAAATGCCTCTTTAATAAAAGATTTTATTAATGTCACTCTTTCTATTTATAAAACTAAAACAATTCCTTTAGAGATGATTATTATTATTATTATTATTATTATTATTATTATTATTATTATTATTATAAGAATTAAATTAAAATCTTTATTCAACACAAAAAGTATAAAAATTCAACTTAAAAAGAATCAGTGGGGGAAGAAAAACAGTATCGAATGAGAGCTTAAGATCAAACATTTGTTATTTTATGTACAGGATCTTATTTAATAATACAATAACAAAAATTAATGGAAAAAGAAAATGAATCAAGAAAAATACAGAAAAGGATAAAAGCAAAAGTAAGAAGTGAAACGTGACGGGGAAAGAAAGAAAAGCAGCAAGATAAAGATAAAAAAGGTAAAAGAAAGAAGGTAAAAACAAAACAAAAAAGAGGCAAACTACGAAAAGGTAAGAAATCATAAAACATAGGAAAAATCCAAATGAATGAAATGGAAGCAAACCACATCAAAGGAGAGAAAAAAAGATACAGTGCGAAATAAAATATGCAGAGCGAAAAGACGAAGAGATCCAAAAGAAAAGTACGAAAAAGAATCAAAGGAAAAAGAAACAAAATTGAAAGGCAAAAAAAGGAGAAAACAAGGAACGTTTTAGGAAGGAAAAATAGAGAAGAAAAAAAAAAATACCGTATATAAAAGGAAAAGAACAGAAGGAAACAAAAAATGTAAATAAATACTGGATAAAAAGGTCAAACGAGTGAACCAAAAAGAATGAAATAAAGACAACAAAAAAAGGGAAATTTAAAAAAAAACAAAGGGAGAAAAGAAATACAAAGAAGGCAAAGAGAGAATAGAGATATTTTAATAAATAAATATTTTATCTTACATCGGACTTTTAAAATTAAGAAACAAAAGGAGGGCCATTCTACGCAAAGGAGGCTCTTCCCTAATTTTAGGGGCGATGCGGGACCTGGGGCGACCCCTGCTGGACGTTTTAGCAGGACGTGAAATGCTGTGAAAAGGCTGAGCAGAAGATCAGGTCCCACCAGAGAGGATCTAGGAGCTGGATAAGTTCTGGATTAGGGAGATAAGCCACAAAGACTAACAAACCTCGATCCATGTTCATCAAGGGCACCGACACTTTTTTTGGGGGGGCTGGGGGGTGGGGGAGGGGGTTTCAAATCCCGATTTGCACATCAGATCAGGCCTAATTGTTTATAAACGATGCCTTTTTCCGGCTCAAGCAGCAGAGGAAATGGAAACGCAGAGTCTCGTCTTTCAGCGCCCTAATGCAATCACGTCACGGTGGAAGCACTCTAATTTTACACTCAACATCAGATTCGGGTTCAAAACAACAATTATTTTAAAATTCGGGAGTCAAATCGTCTCCCAGACTGAAAGGTCACGGCGAGCTTTGTGTGTGTGTGTGTGTGTGTGTGTGTGTGTGTGTGTGTGTGTGTGTGTGTGTGTGTGACATTGAAATGCAGCTGGAATAATAAAAGACACAAAAAAGAGAACAAAGTGAACATATTAATCACCGAAAGTGAATCAGTGAATCACTCTGTAATGAATCGTGAATCGTGAATCAAGACTAACTTTCCGGTTCAAATCAGAATATTTCAATCATTTGCATTTGCATTTTTTAAAGTAATTATTTTTTGTTTATTACAGTAAACCATGAGGTGTACAAAAAAAAAAAAAGATCAAATAAAAATGGACAAAAACTTTTTTTATTTAAAAATGCAATTTTATGGGGAAAAAAAAAAATATATAAATCATAGTTTTTTAATTGTATATTATGATACAATATAAAAAAATATATAAGTTCAGTGTAAATATGCAACTGTAAATATATTACGGATATTATATTTATTAATGTGTTGTAACATTATTATTATTATTATTATTATTATTTCATTGCCTTTTTCTCTTGTCCTATTCCTTTATTTGACACTTTTTTTTCTTTTTTTATTTTGTAATTGTCCGTCCCACCTCAGTGTTCAGGGAGTTCCTGATTTGTGGTGCTTTCCTTTCAGTTGGCTGTCATTACCGACCTTTTTAGGACCCATGAGGATTTATTTGCAAAACGACTACACTACACTAGAAAAAAAAAAACAATAATTGGGTATGGGTATGGGCATGGGTATGGGTGGGTATGGGTATAAGTATGGGTATAAGCTTGGGTATGGGCTTGGGTATGGGTGGGTATGGGTATGGGCATTGGTGGGTATGGGTATAGATATAGGTGGGTATCGGTATGGGCATTGGTGGGTATGGGTGGGTATGGGTATGGGCTTGGGTATGGGTATGGGTGGGTATGGATGGGTATGGGTATGGGTATGGGTGGGTATGGGTATGGGTATGGGTATGGGTGGGTATGGGTATGGGCATTGGTGAGTATGGGTATGGGTATGGGTGGGTATGGGTATGGGTATGGGTGGGTATGGATGGGTATGGGTATGGGAAGACGATTTGGGGGTAATAAGAGGCCTCATATGAGACCGTGGCCAAAACGCACCACTGAAGTTCTTCCTCTTTATGAACGAAGACGGTTCTCCTAAATTCTCTGCAGCTTTCTTCCAGGAGTAACACTTTCATCCGGGCACTAAAAATAAACGAAATGCTGGGCAGGAGAATAAGCGAGAGCGTTTATATGCAGCGGCAGGACGCCTGTTCGTTATTCTCTGAAATAATCCGGGAGTACGGCATCAGTCCGGTCCCAATCGTTCTCAATCAGGCTCGACGGCGTTCGACCTTGATGTGATTTACCTGAGGATTTTAGACGCAGAACGTAATTCGCTCTGCGAGGTTCTGAGCGGCGGCTTCTTTTCACGCGCGACGTCGCCATATTGATTACGGGTCAGCTTCGGAGAAACGGCGGTTTACTCTGAAGATGTCGCCACTTCACGAGAGATTACAGAAATAAGGATAAATATTGTCGTACAGGCCCGGGGACGCGTGGCGAGGGCGCTAATGTGCCCATTTACATGCAAATGACGTACACTGGCACAGAGGCAGGGCACGACTGGAAAGAAATTTGCAGCGCCAACGTGTGCTTCGGAACCGGCTCGGCTCCCGGAGCCGTAACTCAGCGAGCGCACAGGCTGGAAAATTTCTTTGTTTATCCAAAGAGGATCGCGAGGGAGCAGCACGATTACGACTCGAATCCGACCCGGGAATTCATTAAATCATTAAATCATTAAATACAAAAAAAAAACACAAAAAGAATTGTGCACACTTCGAGATGACCCGCCTGTTTTTCCCAGTAATAATTAATCAATTAATTATTAATGTATTAACAATTCATTAAAATGTTCATGGGAGCCAATTTTAATTTATATAAAATACAAAAGGTGAAAACCAAAAAAAATATAAAAAATATCGTTATTAAAAATTTTTTTTAAGATACATAAAAATAAAATTATATTTCGAAAAATTTTTGTAATTATTTTAACTAATATATATTTTTTAAAATCTAGAAATATAAATAAATAAATAAATAAATAAATAAAAGAAAACAATAACAAAGACTCCTGAGTCTAAAAAAAAAAAGCTATTTATTTATCGTCAAATTTAAAAAATAATAATAATAATTTTAAATAAACAGGGTTCATTTATTACTGCAATGCAGTATAGAAAGAAAAATATTTACTGAATTTTGTACGTATCATGGATGTAATATTAATATATTTATGGATTATATTTTGGGATATATTGCGTGCTTTGTAAAATTTCCAAAATTCACTGACCGCTCCTCCGTTTGGTGCAAAGAAGTCTAGATGAGAGCGCAAGAAAGGCATTTTAGAGCCATCTTATGTTCTTTATGTTCCTGAAGATTTACCACCATCTCTTCATACGTCTCTGCCCTGGCGTCTCCATGGAAATGTGTGACCCAATAACTGGAATGCAGCTTTTTCCTTGCCACACTGCAAACCGTGAACCTGAGGACCGGTGAGGGCAGCCTCCTTTATCTTTGCTTTACCCAACCGTGGAAGTTCACCAAGCAGAGTCCGGAGTTTCCCTCCGCTAAATTCTTGATAAGGCCTGTTCGGAAATTGCCCCAGCGCGAATGTGTGCGTGCGCGCGCGGCCTGGCGACGTCTAAATGAGAAGCCCTCCTGTTTTAGGAGCCCCGAACGACTTTTACGATGGTTTTTAGAAGCGCTAAAGAGCCACTTCAGAGTTCCGGGTTTCGCGTTGTTCCTGGCTCTTGTACAGAATCCGTCCTAACGGGATATGAGCGGGGGAAAAAAAAGGACGACTTTTTAGCTGTTTGGTGCTCGGAACGGCACAACGACGCAGTGTGAGATTAATGCACTGATGGAATTGTACAGTTAATTAATGTGGATGCAATTATGGCTCGAGCCGCAGAAGCTCGGGAGAAATTCATTAGCGCAAATGAAATAATGGACGTTTCGTAAAGATCCGATAATTGTTTAAAAGCTGCATTACGGAACGTTACCCGTCCTGACGTCGAGCCGCAGACGGACGAAGCTCCTGCCGTCTCGCTCACCACGCAATCAAACATTTTAGGCCTTTAGCTCTGTGGAACCGGAACAGGGGGGTAAAAGGCTATTAACCTGCCCTCACCTGCACCAACAGGTGCTCTTCATGGTGGAGACTCAAACCAAAGCCATGAGACCGCTCTCCAGATGATCCAGATGAATGAAGGAACCCCACGACGTATAATAAGAATGGGGAAATAACTAAAAAGGCAGAGCGAGAGGGCTCTCCGAATTACAAAACGGAAAAACGTTTTTGAGACGCTTCCCAAATCGAGCGGTGCGGAGGAGCTCCGGAACGCCAGAGGGCGAGGGTGAGCTCGAGTGAGCGGTAGCGCACGAGGAAGTAGAGCCGGCACCGGACGCTCTGTAACGGCTGCTGGGGCGAGTCTCGAGCGCACCGGGCTTTTAAGGTGAGTCCCGTAACATATTTGATCCGGAAATGTAATAAAAAAAATAAAAATAAAGAAATAACTAAAATAACCATACATCATTTATTAATATTAAAAGACAATATAAAAATAAAAAGAAAGAAAGAAAAAATATATTTTCAAGTATGGTGAGTGTAATAAATATTTACGGATTGTAACTATATTTATGGAATGCTTGTCAGTTTTGGTTTTTTTTATCGCATTGTGAATATTGAACTCATCTAAATGCTATTTTTTAAAATGAATTTCTTAATGACCATGATGGGTTAAAAACATTAAAAAATAACAGTAATTAGGAAATGTTTTTGAAAGAGTTATGAAAGCAATTTTATCGTAAATTTAAAAATAATGCATTCAGTAAACTGTTTTTAAAAAATAACATATTGCAATAAAAAAAAGAATACAATTAATTATTTTTTAATGTATTATGGATATTATATTTACATATTCATAGGTTGTTACATTATTATTATTATTATTATTATTATTATTATTATTATTATTACTACAACTATTTAAAATTATTATACTCATTAATTAATTTATTTTATTTGAATATTTACATATTATTGATCATGAGGTTTCATAATTGTTTATTAATTCACTTTATTTATTAAATCAAGCTAAATAAATGTATATATATATGTATATATCTATATATAAAACCAATACTTTTTATATTACTAATAATATATATTTAGTACATATTTAGTATATACAGTATATATATATATATATATATATTTATATAATAATATATATATATATATATTAGTTCAATATATTTAAATATTAATACTATACTAATGCTAATATATTTATATATAGTTAAAATATGATATAAAAATACAAATATTAATATTATTCTTATTCATTTATTTGCTAACCATAACTCTGTAAATATTTAAATTATTTTTTAATTGATCACCAAAAGTGCTGATATGGTTTTCCCATTTTTAAATACAATAATTACCTCTTATTTAATTTCTGGTTGGATGTTTTACTCTATGAAAAGAAGATAAAATATATTTTAAAAGATTTATTGAATGATTTAAATAAAAATGCATTGGGTTTTTATCGTTATATTAAGGCATGGTGCAGATTTTAGGGGGTGAAGCAGGCGTGAGGAGGTGCCAATACTTTTGCTCATGGCTCCTGTTGAGGAGCAGGTCTGATGTTGGATCTTCTGAGTGGAGGTGAGATGCACTAATGAGCTTCCCGCTGAGCTCTACCTTCCTCAAAATGTCAGGCAAAAATAACTTAGGACGGCTCCAGCTGCATGATGGGAAACGGAGTCCATCACAAAGTTGGTGTTTACTGAATCTACACAAGGACAGAGTCTGGACCCGATCCAGCGTGACTGATTAAAGTGGTGTCGGGGCGCTTCATCAGGCCGACCCAAACGCAGAGCCTCTGCCAAACCTATTAGGTAATGGATCTCCGTCAGGCCCCTGTGAACCTTTTATTTTATTTTTAAATCAAATCTAAAACAGAGGTGGATGTGAGAGCTACACTAACAGCTCCAGCCTGATGTATGAACTGAGTCTGAATTTAATCCCTGCACTGTTTGGGGTCGCGGCTATTTCACAGTGCTGTCCAAATACTCAGTGAATAATCACGTCACACCACTACCCATAATGCACTCTAAGTCTAGTGTACAGCCACTGAGGCACAGGAC
>JAUZST010006739.1:0-14644 GCA_034779995.1 Parotocinclus haroldoi
ATAAAGTAAAATAAATATTTGATACAATAGAAAAACCGAACGTAATTATTGCTACAAAAAATGTTCAGAGCTCTGGCATTTCCTGTAGTTTTTGACTAAGTTGTCCCACCCCTCCATATAGATCTTCTCCAGATCATTCAGGTTTCGGGGCTGTTGCTAGGAGTTTTAGCTCCCTCTAAAGATATTGCATTGGGTGTTCAGGTCTGGAGACAGGCTAGGCCACTTCTGGACCTTGAAATGTTTCTTATGGAACCACTCCTTAGTTGCCTTGGCTGCATGTTTTGGGTCACTGTCATGCTGGAAGACCCAGCCACGACCCCTAGTCTCGCAATACATCATCCCATCCATTCTCCCTTCAATGCAGCGCAGTGGTCCTGTGCCCTTTGCAGAACAGCGCCCTCAAAGTATCATGATTCCTTCCCCTTACTTTACCGTTGGTACAGTTGATTACACCAACCAGCAAGCAGACAAAAATAGAATCTGTGGAAAAATCCATACAAATAAGGATAAACTTTCTGTTTTTTGAAATATAAGAATGAATTCCATAATGACTTTATTATGTTATTGTTATTGTTATGTTATGTGAATTATGTTAGCTCAGTTCAGAAAGTTTACGACAACAAGTTTGTACAGTTTGTTTACATCATTTGGTTGGCATTCAGCATACTACTTGCATACTACATTTGCCTAAAAGCAGTACATAGTATGTAGTACTACCACTACATACTGCATACACACCATTTAGTGCCCTAAATAGACACGCTACATCATATGACAGAAAGTGTTACTGTACTGCATACTATATACAGGGCCAGTATGCAGTATGCACTAGATAGTACTACAATACTTTATTATCAATGGTGAAATTGAATAAAATAAATATTATCGTGGACGACACAGCGGTGCAGTGGTTAGGATTGTTACCTCACAGCTCTGAGGTCCCCATCCCACATTCTGCCTGTGTAGAGTTTGTACACCCTCGACGTGTACGCATGGGTTTACTCTGAGTGCTCTGGCGCTTTGGCTAGGCACCAACTTCCCTGCACCTTCTGACTAGGATTAAGTGGATAAGAAAATAAAAGAAGTTTGTTGTAAAATGTTTCCCTGCCATCATGATAAAGATCAACAGCATGCAAAGGTGCAACGATAACCTTGAGATTGTGTATTTCAGGACATGTCTGTCAAATGTCATCCTGGACTTTCATATCTGCTCCTGATAGAGTGCAGTGACGGGGGCTTTATATCTCAGGCAGCCATAGGAAAGAAAACACTTGCATAAACAAATCTATTTTTGCCATGCCTGTCTCCCAGCTACACAAAATATGAAAGCAGGCACGCATTTCAGCCAAATCAGTTTTAATAGTTATCCCTGGGTGTCACTTAAATGTCTCAAATTTGACAGGAAATTCATGAGACTTGGAAACTCCAGGTGCCCTCCCAGGACTGAAGAAAGCTTCAGTCTGTCATGCAACTGATGAGCTTAAACAATGACTTATTAAGCTTCCATGTATAGTAACATACGTGTTATATCGAGGGAATATCAAAATTTCAGTTTAAACAGGAAATAATGAAGCCTTATAGCTGTCGAGGTATGGACTTTCTTTGTTCATCACAGAATGTTTGAGAACCCATTGAATATTAAAGTAATTTAGAATTTAATTTATCCTTTGACGATATGAAGAACCTTTGAAAAAAATATTAAAAACACTTGTTTATTGCTTTAATTATATGATATTAAGGTGAAGACTGTTTACTGCCTATGAATGTTGTACAGTACAGGATAAACAGATTTAATGATTTGAAATCACTGCATTATTTACTTGATGTCATTACTATTCCTAGATTGGCTCATCCCACAATTTTTTAGAATCTGTTGTAGGCCAGAAATGCAGGAATTTGAGTTTACAAAGTTTTTTTTTCTTATTTGGGGTTGCACAACTGCCCTCTATTACAATTTCTATGGTAGGCTTATTGCAAGAATATTTTGTTGACCCCTGGGTTTTTCAATGGCCCAAGGGTGCTTTGATGAACCACATTGAAGCTTTTGATCAAATTGGAATGTCCTGATTACTATATTATAATTATCAAAACATAGATGCACAAATACTCTCCAGTTCATTAGGAAAGCAATTAGTGAGCATATGACCTCACAATGCGGTAATAAAATTTGTTTCAATGGGGCTATAACAAAACAGGCTCCAATTATGCACCCAAAACCTATAGTCTGTAACTACTGATACAACATCTAGATCACATTACGTTTCATTTATTTATTTATTTATTTATTTTACACAGCTGATGCCCCCGTGTCTTTTTCACTAACTGACAGATGTGGAGGAATGAACTGATGAGAGCAGAGTCGGGTTTGTATAAACCACTTGAACCTCTGTCATATGAATATTCTATTCAATTCCTGCACGGAATAAAAATTGCTACTCAAATCTGAATAGTAATAATGATAATAATAATAGCAATAAATAAATCAAGTGTTCTGTAGAGCTGTTGCACTTAAGCCATTGTGTTTGAGATTAAGCAGACCTAGAACTGATAAGATTTTCAGGAACAGCTAAATGACACTGTATAACAAAAACACCCTATGCTGTTTGTTTGGTAACCATGACAACTTTATGATCTACATGAAAAGATGGCTAACAGACAATAACATTTTGTAACTTAATTAGTTTTATCTTAACTCAAAATGGAAAAGTGCAGTATACTCCCTAACCTCCCAAAATCTGTTTAAAATATATTTATATAATTAGAATATCATTATCCTGTCTTAAAACGTTGCCAAATGTTTCGTAGGTCCTGTTTCAGCAGTAATACTTGTTTTTTTCTACTTTTGCATATAACTTAAAAAACTAACAGAACAATATATGGTGTTTGGTGAAAGACTGGCATTACTGGCATTAAGGCGAGACAAAAAGTGTCATGAAATCACTGTGAGAATAAAGAATTACCACAAAGATGCTTGTAGATGCATCAATGATGATTTTGTAATTGCACTGCAGCCCTCTAAATCATAATCGAATTGTGAGGTGCCTATCGAGATTCCCACTCCTTCCTGAGATGCATGAAACAACCTATAGGGTAAACGGGTTTTAAAACTATTTAGCATTTTACTGTGTCAAAGAATACGTTGAGTTTAAGTAGATCATCCTTGTAAATATCTAAGGTCTGAATATTTTTCCATGTGCATGCAGAAACGTTTCACAGTTTGTGCATTATTTTTGTTTAGTACCATTAACGGACAAACAACAATCACTGAATATGAAACATTTCTGCAATCTGAAAACAAGTCAATTAATGACTAAGACATTACAAACAAGCCAGTTATTACTATTTTACTCTTGCTACTACAATTACTAGAGACATGCCCCTTTGCCAACATATGGCAACCGTAAAATAATTTTAACCATATTGAAAATAATTAACCATATGGATAATTTACTATAAAATATGTTTAGAATTCATGCTTTCAATTTGTTGGTTGCATGCAAAGTGCATGAGCAAATGATGTAATGTTTGCAATATACCACATATATGTTTTGCCAGTTAATTAATGGACTAAAATCTATGTAAATGTAGCTTTTGGGAGAAAATATATACTTCCATAAATTACTAAAAATGATTTTTCTCTGTAAAATGTATGTATTTGTGCAAAACCTGTGTCAGATGTTCATGTGGACCTCCAGAATTGTTGTTATATGCTTCTTGAAGTCAAGCTGAACAGGTGAAGAAATAGATGACAGGAAGAGAAATTGGCCCAACAAAAGTGCTCAGCAGGTAGAAATTGATATAACTGCCCTTGTTCCGCTGCTCCTGCTCAGCTGCTTGCGTTCAGTCTGCAACTCTTAACCCCAGGGTTCCCAACCAACCTTTTCCTGCAGGATGACTCCTGAATAGCTTCCACTTTGGAATGTTTAGTCGAGGTTTTCCGCTTATTTATAGTAAGAGAATCGAACCGGTCATCTTGTGCCGTCCAAGACGCATCATATTCAGCCAGGCTGTGCTGTATACTGGGAATCTGCATCCGAATATTTGGATTGTGCTATTCTCCAGTACCAGCACTGGCTTGTGTTGTGCTGACTTCATTCATATCTTGGAAACTGGTGATGCTGAGACAGGATGTGTGAGCGTTGATGTGTGTTTGATTCAATTGCTTGTCAGCACAGCTTGATTGTTATTTCAGATGCAGTACCAGCTGAGTGCATTTCATCACAACCACATATTGGGTCCACTGAGAGTTCTCAGTTAGGAAGGCTGAGACACAGGAAGTCAACACCTTATTTTTCCTCCAATAAGAAGTTTGTTTCTTGAGGCCAGTCCAGGTGTTCATCCCTGAGGGGATTTGAGAAGACACCGATATCCGTCATCTTCGCTCCAGTTTACATGAAAAGAAAACACAGGAAGTTCAAAATGACAAGCTATTCCGAGGTCTTACCAGAAAGTACAAACATTATTGATGAAGAGATCAATAATTAATTTGGTCAATTAATGTATTTCAAGCCATCCTGTGAGGAAAACTAATGGAATACAAACCCCTTCTCCCCTCTTCCCTCAGGTCATTAACGCTAAGGGACAGAATCAGTTCCTTTACACGTCACTTGGGTGTTTCTATACGTGTCCCACTTAGTGATAACTTAGTAATTCCTTTTCCCACATTAATAGCTAATGCACATAAAGAATCACTGGCATAAATCAATAACTCAATCTATCTACTACTACAACTCACCAAGGACTTCCCTGATATGGCAATTATTAGACTCAGCAAGACCTCAGCCTGCCCGATGTGGGACACGAACCAGACAGACTCAGCTTTGGGAACCAGTGTTCTACCAACTCAATCACTCTGGGGAGTTAACTCGGTTGAATTGTATGTGTGAGTTGTGCGGTGACACCTCACTGCAGGGTCTCATTCCAGTTCTGTCTGGCTTGGTTCATGTTTCAGCTCATAAGGGAGTTGCTATTGTTTGAGCTCTGGAGTTCTTCGAGTCAAGGGGGTTGAGTGTGTGATAGCACAGAAGACCAGGGAAGCCCCAAAATTACATATACACTCTTTCACTTTCCATACCTGATTAATACAATTCAGGGTTGCAGGAAGCAGGGGCCTAACTGATAGCATACATGGAGGCTACCAACATTAGACAGGGCACTAGCTGGTAAAACATGTTTGCAGTACTGTGGAGACCTTCTAATGACATAATTACTGTAGCTAATTTATTCTAAACCTACACCTAAGCCTAACCTTAATCTCCCTAATGCAAATCTTTTCTACTTCCCTAATTTTCTTTTCAAAAGAAAATAACACCGTCTGTTAAAAAATGTTTTCCTTGTTTTCCAAAACAGGTAGAGCAACTCAAGGATGTTTTGGCGGCCCATGATGAGCCTGTTGATATCCAAGCTATGGTGCTAATCTGGCTATTCAAATAGACTAAAACCTTTGTGAACGCTTGCAGGAGATGCGTGGGTGTCTGTTCCAGGTGTTTATACCATCGTATCTCAGAACTGCACAGACAGAGGCCCCAGCACCTTGTTTCCTGGATCCTGTCCTCACAAATTCTCCCCTGAATAATGGTCAAGGTTTTTTTTTTTTTACTTTTTTATCTTTTACATTTTCTCCAAGCTGGACCTCCAGAATGCTTACCATCTGGTGTGGATCAAAGAAGGAGATGAGTGAAAGACACATGTCCTGCCATCTGTGTGCTAATTTGACAGCCTTCCTCTTCATGTGTCCATTGGAGGCTGACACAAGGGAGTACGGTGTGGTCTGACCAGTCTGTGCAGGACCTCTCCTTCATGCAGTGCTGCTCCAACCGCATACCATTCCTGGTTGACCTTGGTTGCTCATACCGGTCGACTCCATCAAGGGCCTCCCTGATGGCAAAAAGGTCACGCTCATAGACCTCCCCACCACTCTGGAAGCAGCCTACATGCTTTTAGACCCCAGGCTTTCGTCCTCAGTTCAACAGGCAGGCCAAACATTCTAATCAGTAGATCAAAGCCACTCTGCACTGCCTTTGCATGAAGGACTCCAAGCAATGAAGCTCCCACTTGGTCTGGGTGGAAACATGCACAACCTCCTTACCAGCTCAGGTACAGCCCATTATTCTAGGGTCCGCTGGGATCCTATTTCGGTTCTTCCCACTTTGGTCCTTTTTTTGACATTTGTAACTAATTGACTACACTTAACCTTAATCATTAGTAACTTAAAGCAAATCTTTTGGTTTTTCAACATTTTGAAAATAAGCAATTAAATAAATGAGGACTGGCAAATACAAGCCAAATCTGCCAGGTTTTTGCTCTTAGTGAGGACATTTAGTCTTCACAAGTGTATTAAGACACACACATGCAAAAATAAATAAATAAAAATAAGCAACAACAACAAAAAAAAAAACTAGAATGGTGAAGTACCTAGAGGAAAAATACCCACAGTGTTTCATACATTTATTTAGACTTGAATTACTGACAGTATGGACTGAAGATCTTTTTTTTAGAAACAATTGGCAGGAATTTTAGTGCTTAAAGGCCAATTATGCAAGCTGAACACTCATGATCTTCGACCTCTCAGAAAACACTGCATAAAGAACTACATTTTACTAAAATACTGTGTTACATTCACTAATGGCACTTAAATCTTTACTATGCAAAAATGGTATCCATGTCTTATATTTACATATGCTGCCTTTTGTAACAAAACACATATCGATATACACTGCTCACTAACATTAGGGGCTATTTCATTATGGGATATTTCTTTTTGAAGTATCCACTAAGTTTTGTGAGCAGAATAGCTAACATTTTACTGCAAAATGCTTTCATAACTGATTACAATCTCTTAGTTTTTGAGCTCTGTGTATCAAATAAAATGTATCTACTCCGTCGTTATCACATGAAGCACTACTGATTCTGATACCCCATGTATGCTTATTAATAAGCTTCCAGCCTTGGTTCAAACACATACACAGCCTGATCATCTTGAGCATGCAACCAGCCAAGTATAATGCAGATTCTGCTCAAGCCTGGATACAGTTGCTAGGACGTTATAACCTAGGATGGATCGTTTTAACATGGTTGCAACGCAAAGAGAAGTGAAGGGACCAGACCAATTCGAGTTTTAAATCCGAAAGTGTATTTAGCAACTCTCACAAGACACCCAAACCAAAACAGGCACACACAGGTCCAGGTATTTTGAGGCCTAAGAGGAGCTAACAATGACGGCGCCAAAAAAAAAAAGAAAACAAAATGTTTATCTAAGCTATATTTAATCTAGAAATGGTATCAAAAGAACAAAACCTGACTACATGTACTTCAATTCACAAACATAAGTACTGTACTGTACCGTACAGTAGCCTGTACACAGAAAGCGCTACATGATGAAAATGTATAAAAAGCCTTAACCTTACCTGCTGGACTCCTAAGGTCTAAGGCGGTGTAAGTTTGGATGCATATAATAAACTATTATTTTAATAAAATAAACTAAAATCTCAAAGCAGGTTCTGAAATAACAATGCGCCATAAAGGGCAATTTGCTCAAGACATCGGCAATAATGTTCTCTGAACCCTTTTTATGAATTAAACTCTAGCAGGCACAAAGCTCAAACTCTAGTTTAATGTTGGCTTCCACTTGCGTGACAGGAACACTAAGGGGTTATGGTGAGTATATAATTTTACACATGACACACAGAACAAAGCTAGAGCTTATTTCTCAATCGTGAAATATTATAACTGATAGGTCTTAAGCCTATGTGAGGAACAATAAAATCATCTGTCCAATATCATCTGGTTGTAATAATACAGCTTCCACTACTACTACATTTGCATCCACCTCCAGGCTGAACCTCTTCCTAAAATCTGGTGCAGCAAGAACAGGGAAAGAGCACAACACATCCCTAACATGCTGAAAAGAAGCTTGACCTTCAGTAGACTACTTACAGTTTGCTTTGGACTTTTTGCTTTGCTTTGCTTCGTTTTACTGGAACTGCAAGAGGCTCAACAAACACAATTCGGCATGCTCTTCTGGGTGACAAGGTGACACTGATGCAAGTAGACGGCTCCCTTGTGTGCTGGACTGTTGACTGCCTGACTGGAAGACCACATTATGTACGCCTGCAGCACTGTGTATCAGATAGAACGGTCAGCAACATCGGGACCCCACAGGGAACTGTTCTCTCTTCCTTCCAAATACACAACTGACTTCAGCTACTGCACAGAGACTTCCTGCCTTCAGAGGTTTTCTGATGACTCTGCAATTGATGGATGTATCAACGGGAGTGATGAGGATGAATACAGGCCGACGGTGAAGGACTTTGTTGCATGGAGTGAGCTGAACCATCTGCAGCTCAATGACAAAGACACTGGTGGTGTACCTGAGGAAGGAGACTAAGCTGAGGATCTTCTATGAGTCTGTGATGGCAAGCGATATCCTCTATGCTGTTGCATACTGGGGCAGCAGGCTGAGGGTGGCAGACAACAGCAAAACAAAAAAAACTGATCCGCAAGGCCAGTGACGCTGTGGGTGTAGAGTTGGACTCGTTGATGGCAGTGTTGAAGAGGAAGATGCTGTCTAAACTGCATGCCATTATGGATAATGGCTCCCCAAAAATAGAGAAATAAATAAATAAATAAAAGGGTAAGTAAATGGCTCCATAAAGCTAATAGTAGCTGATAAAGCCTCATGAAGCCTCGAAGCTTTCCATCAAATTGGTTCGAGAAAAGGTTCATTTCTCGAGGCTTCATTTGCACACAAACCCCCCTGCTGGTCAAAACTATTATTGTCACGTCGACTGTTCGTGTTGCCATGCATGGCAAAAATAAAAGCATGTCGATATGATTTTGTGTGGTTCATTCATCCATCATCCAGTCACTTATTATTTTATATGACATGCTTTTGATTTGTGCATAATGGGAATACAGGTCTATAAATGTCGATACGCGCGTCATAAAACACTTCCTGGATTTCTCGACACACGATCCGAAGCCTCGGAGCAGTACGACCCATTACTAGCTAATAGTTTGTTTTGGTTTGATGTATCTTTTGACACAAAGGTTGAGCCACTTGTATTCAGAATTCTGAGGACATACTTTATACTTTCCCTACTAAATTCACATAATGGCCGAACGCTTGGATGCCCTGACCAGCACATTTATTGGCAGGTCTGTCTGCCGTCGATTGCTAAGCCTGAACGTGAAAATCACGCCCCTTCATTATCATATAAGGAGAAGGAAATACGGGAAATAGTTATGGAAATGAATAAATAAATTATTTAAAAGGAAAAAAAAAACAATAATACAAACACATTGAAGTAAACCGACATTTTAATGAACGAACGATTTTATACATTAAGATCAGTTATACATTTAATCATTTGCTTTTATTGAGTCATTTGCTTACACTTTTCTTTCTTTCTTTATTATTTTTTTATTTTTTAGGCTTGACCCTCCATACTCACCTACTCTACAACAGGGTGATGAGTCACAGGAGCACATTCCTACCACCCAAATGCATCACAGAGCGCCACAGGAGGTCATCAAACTCTGTAACGAAGTGAAACTATGGTTTATCTGTGCAATAATAACAGTTCTGTAATTGATTTTAATATTCCTTCTGCAGTATGTTCCATATTTATGATCATATTTACTACCACTTTGCCACTTTACTATAGTAAATCATATCATTTAAGTGCTATTTTTATTTTCAAATCTTTTCAAATATCTTCTCAAATATTTTCTGATTGTAAAGCTGCATTTACCCACCGGTAATCTGTACAAAAGTGCTGTGTCCCGTCAGGTATAGGGACGAGAACACATGGACTACAGCTTGGCTCGACTAATCCATGCTCTGACAAATAATTCACTTCTTGCTTCACTCTATAAGAATGTTGATTTATTGGTCTGCTAGTGACCTCAATGTCCTGTTGAATCACATAAGTCTGATTGGAAACATCTCCAAAAATATAAGGGCAACTAATAAAATAATAAAACGGTCAGAATCACCTGCTTGTTATCTCTGTTAAATGTGCAGTAAGTGGTAATAGATCATTCAACATAGAGTTCAAGAAACGAGCACCAATAGAAACACCCTGATGAGGAAAATGCCATCTGTGTAATCTGACACAGCACCAGGCACAACAGTTTCACAAATTGAGGGTGCCACTTGTGCTGAACCACATATGGGCCAGAAAATTTGGCAGACAGCAAAGACTCAAGCAACGGCAACAAAACAAGGACTTTATCTCCTGGTTGAAACGGGGAACAGATTTCCTGTCATAATGCCATTTTACTTAGCCTTGAATGGAACTTGGAGCAATTTGACAAGCAGCATGTAAATGCTCCTAAAATTACTCACATAGTCCTAAACATTGGTTTGTTCCTTTGAGAGAAATGACTTTTCATCAACTTTAAAAGAGAGTGGCCAAAGAAAAGCTAACCATAATTTTAAATAAAACAGCAACTCTTAGATTGTTTCCCAAATAGCAAAATGTGCAAAAGGTACTCCACCGTCCCACAGTCTACCTGTATCTAGTCAGTGCTTGTGCAACATACACTTCAAAGTCTAATGGAACTTTTCACATGCACCCTGACTCTCAGGAAGCTTGGAACCGGACACAACATGTTTTAAGTAGAAACCTTCTGCACGACTGGGTTTTAAATAAGCTCCTTCACCCCAAGCTCCAGTTCTAGCTGGTGAATCTCCTGTTCAACTTCCAACTGCATACGCTCCAGTTTACGGCGCTTCACCTCAGTCTCAAATAGCAACTCTTGCCTTTACTAAAGCCTTCTCCCTACTTTCTGACCCAGATTCTAAACTAAGTAACAAAGTGTGGAAGTATGGTGTGTGTGTACTAAGTAAACCTGGTCACCATCCTGCACAACAGGAGGCTCAGCAGGTTGAGAGGCAGGAGTAGCTGCAACTAACTGGTCTATTCATTCTCTGTTACCACAAATATCTCAGATAAGCCCCCAATATGTTACAACCTGTAAAGACAACCTGCTTTTTTAAAAATGATTGCAACACATAGAGGGAAGTCAAAGTCAATTTTATTTATATAGCACTTTCTACAATGGAGCATTGTCTCAAAACGGCTTTACAATCTTATATTATCTTAAAAGGCAAATCCCAAATTGAGCAAGTTTTGTCCCTAAATGGATAAGGAAGAAACCTTGGGAGGAGCAAGACTCAAAAATGGACCCATCATCCTTGGATGGCTTAGATGTTAATTCAAATAATTAGTTGTAGTAATAGTAAAATTAAGCAAATAATAAAATGTAAATAAATAATCAAATGTGCAGCACAGTGGCTCGGTGGGTAGCACCACTGCCTCACAAGAAGGTCCTGGGTTCAATGTTAGTCCTTTCTGTGTGGAGTCTGCATGTCTTCCCCTTTCCTGCGTGGGTTTACTCCGGGTACTCCGGTTTTCTCCTACAGTCCAAAGACATGTGTGTTAAGTAAATTGGTGTCTTTAAAGTAGCCCTTAGTGTTGGTGTCTCTAAAGTAGCCTGCGAACCCGTGTGGATTAATTGAAAGATAATGAATGAATGAATATGTAATAAGTTGTTATGTAAACATTTATAATAATAATAATGTTACATAAAAATTGAAAATAAACAAAGAACTAGCTTAGGAACACAGGGGAAGTAAAGGGACCATAGGAAATTAAATAAATCAGAAAGTGCATTTATTAACTCATAAGACACTCAAATCGAAACAGGTACACACACGCCCTAGGTATTTTGAGGCCTAAGCGGAGCCAACAGTGACAGTGCCAAAGAAAAGAAAGGAACAAAACAAAAAATTAATCTAAGCTATGTTTAATCTCATAAAAAGAACAAAGAAAGCAAAAAAGTACAAATTGGCATCGCCTGCTAACCTGGTGTGTCTATTCACACGGACAGCTACGTGATGAAAATGTATGAGGTGCCTCAAATTTACCTGTTGGACTCCCCAGATAGGAGTAGGTTTGGATACATATAACAATTAGCTATGTGTATGGTTATAAATAACGAAGCAGAAACTTTCCACAAAGAATGAATAAAATGAAAAGACACAACAAGCACGAGGTAGTAATGGTGACTGCAGAGTACATAGACACATTGCTCCTCCCATGAAGGTCATGTGGGCTATCAACCTGTCACTCTGATGGTCTCCAACAGCGGAGGCAGATCCCACCAGAGTGCAGGAACTCCCTCCATCGGTTTGACAGTAGGAGACGATGTGCCGCCAAGGGCCTCCCTCTAAGGACTCCATTATATAATCAATTTTGTTTTATAATTTTGATTATTTCATAATTTTTTCATTACTAATTTAAATTTGAATACAAATTTAAAATGTTATTTATTTAGACTAGTCTTGCTATGATTTAATATACATTTAGTATTTTTTTAATTAACATCTAGGCCATGGAGGTCGGCTCCCCTGTTGAGTCTTGGTCCTCCCAAGGTTTCTTCCTACCATTTTAGGGTTTTTTTCCTTGCCACTGTCGCCCTAGGCTTGCTCTGTAATGTGCGTGCTTGAAGTCGAAACCAAACGCAAGCGTGCAGAAACTCACAGGTGTTTATTCCGTTGGGCAAAGTCGGTGTCAAACAATCCAGGGTCATACACAAACGTGCAATCGGAGAAGGCAGACATCTATTACAGAATGATGTTAGTTTTTAATGCAGTGCCACCTGGGGGATCAAAAGTCGTGGGCATTCAATGTTGGTTTTCGGCCTTGCCGCTTACTTTCAGAGATTTGAACCTCGCCCCATTGAATGCCAAATGAGTGAATATTTGGAAACAACAATACATTTTATCCGTTTGAACATTAAAGGTTCTGTCTTTGTAGTTGTATTCAACTGAATATAGGTTGTAAAGGATTTCCAAATCATCGTATTTTGTTTTTATTTATGTTTTACGCAACCTCCTAAGTTCATTGGCATTGAGGCTGTAGAAAAACAAGAATCACAGATCTGACTCCTGTTACCCATTAAATCTGCATACAGGACTTTAAGTTCACACCTAAGACTCCCTGAGACAAAGCATTGTTCATAACTTTTCAGGATACTCTGAAATGCCCCCTCTGGAAAGATCTGATTAATTCATTTGATAAACAAAGCTGAGGAATTTGCTTCAGAGATTATCAAGGATGGCCATGCATAGATTTCTGTAGCACTCCTGGTGATCCTGGAATTGGGAGAGACTGTGCTTTTTGGGTTGCTTGCTTCGGATGGGTCGGATGTGAGACCTGCTGCTTAAACTGCTTGGCATAAACAGCTTGTGCACCTTGCTATCTGGCTAACTCAATCCATTCAATTCATTTGTTGTCAATGAAACATAAAGACAACTGTGAATATTGGACATTTTTTTACATTTTAGTAGATGCTGAGCTTCCCTTGCAGTCGTAGAGAAATCGTGGCTGAGTCACACATACTCACTCCAGCCAATTTAGTGTAATCACTAAATTGACACAAGAGTGGACAACTCATGTTGATTAATGGCGTGGTTTGTCAGAGCCTGGCTGAGAGAAACGAGCTCAAGCTACTGTTCCCCCAGATACAGTCCCTATGTGCCGAAAGAGTGATGTCACCAGTCACCACAACCTTCATCTTCAGTGAAGTCTTCTGCGACAGTGGCAGAGAACAGAGGTGATCACATGATGACAGGTACAAACACCAATTTTATTAAAAAATACATACGGCAGATCAAGAGCAAGGAAGAGAAGAAGATGCAGCAGAGGTACTAGAAGGCAGTAGATGAGGTCAGGAGGGTAATATTAAAATCAATGCCAAAGAAACTAGATCAGAAGAGAGTTTAAGCAATCTCAGAATCAGTCAGGAACCTCAAGACTGCACAATAAGTCAACGTGAAGGTGTGTCTTTTAATAAGGAGCATAATGAATGAGACATATGGAAACACATGCAGGGGATTTAAAAGACTGACAAATCAGAATGGGGCATGAGGGTGTAAGAGTGAGGAGGTATCTTAAAATTGTAGTCCAGACCACCGAATGACCGCAGTATGCATTACAAATTTGAAGCTTATTTCTTGAAAAGTTTCTATTAGGGAAAATCATGAACATCTTCACTATGTCTTTATTCCTCTGAACGACATGTCTCTGCCCGTACCACTGACCCGTCCTGGACATGCAGGTCTACAATCTAGAATAGGTCTAGAATATTCAACCATTATTTCCAGAGAAGCTATCCCGGTGCTTGTCCACCCAGGACAAGGTAACAGGTCTAGTTACATGTGTAAAGTCGGATTCCTGACGCTGATTCAAAATTGACGCTGATTCAATGTGCACAGCCCCCACAAACTGCTCTATGACATGATGGCGCTGTTTCCTTTTCTTCTCGATCTGCTGCTGTGGTAGCTTGGAATTTTGGAGTGCCTGTTGAAAGTAATTTGCTTTCATTTGACGTCTGTTTGGTAATTCTATCTTAATCTTGAATTTGGTCAATCAGAAATTTGAATTGAATTCGAACTGTTTTTATTAGATATTTTCTAAGGTAAACAGTAACCAGGTTAACATTGTAAGGACAAACTGGAATGCTGATAAAAACATATATAATAATATATAATAAAAGTCTAACATCTAGGCCGCCCATGGAGGACGGGTCCCCTGTTGAGTCTTGGTTCCTCCCAAGGTTTCTTCCTACCATTTTG
>JAUZST010006740.1:0-14644 GCA_034779995.1 Parotocinclus haroldoi
AAAAGTGACCAAAACATCAGCCAGAAAGGATGAGAACAGAGAAATGGTCTGTGGCCACCACCTGCAGAAGAACTCCTCTATAGGGTTTGTCTTGCTAATTGCGTCTCATTTCTACTTATTGTCTGTTCCATTTGCACGACAGCAGCTGAAATTGATTCACAATCAGTGTTGCTTCTTAACTGGACAGGTTCATTTCACAGAAGTATGACTGACTTGAAATTACATTGTGTTTTTTAAGTGTTCCCTTTATTTTTTTGAGCAGCATTTAAACTTTAAACTTTTGGTGCTTGAAAATATGTAAACACTTTACATATGTCTATATTTTTGCATAAAATTACATAAATTCAATGTATTAAATGTTCCAATACTACCAAAAGGTGAGTGCCAAAAGTATATAAACTTCCAGGCTTAAGCAGTTAATTTGATGGTGATATTGGAGTCAATGGGAAGACAAGCAATAGGAAGACAATCATTTGTGACTGGGCACCCTGTTAAGGAATAGGGTTCTATCATAGTCTTAATATTCATATCACATTTTTGGAAGTCCATCATGACACCAGTAAAGAATATTTGAGAACCTCGGAAGAGCATCCACCGTCAGGAGTATTATGAACAACATCAACAACAACGGCGGTGTGCATTGTTGCCTGTCAAATGGCATATGGAAGAGCCAGACGACTGCTGGAAGAAAGTCTTCGCACAGGACTAATCAACTAATTTGAGAACAGTCTAGTGGCAGTTTTTGCTGCACAAAGGGTCGTATACTTTTGGCACTCTCAAATATGCAATATTGGATAATTTGTACTTAGCAAAATATAAATTGCCATGCAGAATCTTTTTGTACCTTTTGCACAACTGGGTCATCCATAGCTAATTTTAGGACTTCTGGTAAACATCTGGTAGTTTATTTCATATTTACACATAAAATCCTAAAGGGTTCACAAACTTAAGCACCACTGTATATCTATACCCAAAATTTTTCTTTTTCTCAATTTCATGTGGAAAACGTGAACATGTGCTTCAGGGAATTCAAGTCCAGACAAGAATTTGGAGAAGACAAGCCAAACTGGAGCTATGCAACGGCGGCCTCGTTTCCTATAAATCTGTGCAGCAGAGTGAGTATAAACCTTTTTCTCCTTTGTCCAGACTTTCTCTTTACAACTAGTTTACTGGTTATTGTTGTATACATGTAATCTTAACAGCTTATTGCTACAGGACTCACTAATATATGACAAAAATCTAGTATTGCATTTTAATGTGCAGAAAAAGAAGGGACAGTATGGAAATTGTAAAAAAATATATATAATAAAATTAAAGTGAGCCTTACATGTATTTTTATCATTTCACACAGTATGAACTGTCTGTTGTCAGTTTTGTCTGGTCAACTTTTATTTGTTAATAAACATCCATAAATAAACATCCATTTCAGGCCTGTAACACAAGCTGGGACAGGGGAAATTTGGAGATACTAATGTGTTTTTAAAAAATCCTAAATAATGATGTGATATTAAACAGGTGATGAAAACAATTATAATCATGATGTGATTCCACAGCAGCATTCAGGTTCAACTTAAACTTAAAGCTTTAGTGTGCATAAAAGCTGGATCAACTTCTCTGAGGTGAAAGGCATCTAGGAAGGATCACTACACAGTGGAAATGAATATTATGGTCAGACAAATCAGTATTCCAGGTCTTTGTGTGGAAGATATGCAGGTGTGCTATTTGGTCCAGACCAAAGATGAGAAGAACATGTAGAACATGTCCTTCCAGACTACTATCAGCAACAATTCCAAAAGCCAGAGTCTATCATGGTATGAGGTTGTGTCAGTGTCCATGACAAAGGTCATGTTTAGTTTTGTGATGGCCCACCTTTACTCCTCAAAGACTCCTTCTACCTTTTGTGGATGCTCTTTTTGTACCAAATTACTATAATCATTTATTGACATCATCTGCTATTTCAATTAGCATCTCCTTATTGAGTCTTGGTCCTCCCAAGGTTTCTTCCTTCTACATTCAGGGTTTGTCCTTGCCACTGTCGCTACAGGCTTGCTCAATCTGGGACTGGCCTTTTAAGATGATATACATTTGACTTGAATTGTTTGAAATCACACCATAAATTTAGGTTTTTAAGTCATTAATAGCTCTAAATTTCCACGACCCAACATTTTTTTGCAATGTGTTGCAAATTTACAGTATTTTTGTTTTATAATTGCATACAATCCATACAATCTCAACTTTTTTTCCAGATTTTGGGTTGTAGTATCCTTTTAATATGCATAGCATGTTTAGAATGTACATTATAAGACTGTTCTGAACTACATTTGCATGGAGTTTGCATATTCTTGCCCTGGTTGTAAAATAAAAAAACTAAGACATATATACAAAACAAATGATTCATATACTCAACAAAAATATAAATGCAACACTTGTTTTTGCTCCGAATTTTTGTGAACATTGTTCAAAAAAATTGTTGAATACTTCTCCGTTGCTGAGATAATCCATCCACCTCACAGGTGTAACATATCAAGATACTAATTAGAAAGCGTTCAATTCAGTTCAATTGTATTTGTATAATGCCTTTTACAATAGACATTGTCACAAAGCAACTTTACATACGCTGCACAGCCATTAAAACGGCTCTGACAACCAGATCAACTCTATGTAAAGGAGAGGTGCTGCACTGCGCAAGCCAAATGTTACCAGTTACTGACTTTTTGTCTAAGCCCTCTGGACACCTTTTAGAGTGGGTTTTTATTGTGGCCAGCCTAAGGTACACCTGTGCAATAATCCTGTTGTCTAATCAGCATATTGATATGCCACATCTGTGAGGTAGATTGATTACCTCAGCAAAGGAGAAGAAATATCCCCTGATTTTGTGAGCAGGACAAATTTGTGAACAATATATGAGAGAAAAAGGGCCTTTTAGTGTACACAGAAAAAATCTTAAAACTCTTTAAAAAATGGGAGCAAAAAAAGTTTTGTGTTCATATTTTGTTCAGTATATATCGCTTGTTCCATTCACTCATCACTACCATATCAACCATCAAGGTTACAGGCAATGGAAACTAAGACTTCACGCTTGAACTAAAGTGTATTTTCGAAATTGGTGATTAGTGCAGACAATTTAAAGTAAAACAGACTCTACCTACCATCAGAAGGATCCTGTAGTACCAAATTCTCCAGCTCAGACCATTCTGTGTTAAGTCTTTTCATTAACTTGTAGGCATTCACTGGATGAGACAAAAAGCCTTCAGGATCTGCAGTAGATGCACGAGTTAACACATCCAACTTATTAGCCCATCTATAAAGGAGCAGAAAAAACCATGAGCAATTCTGTGCCACGTTATGGTAAAACATTTTAGTCCGGTTGTCTTAAAAATGATCGTTGATCATTTTATACTTGTGTAGTATCACAAAATACTGTGACTTAAGATCAGTGAGGTCAAAGATCTGTTCAGCACTTTGGATCTTAATAGGAATTTACCGCTTCACTGTAGCAAGCTTGAATTCTTCAGCTTGGATGTATTCCTTCAAGGAGTGAACCAGTTCCCTCTCTGTAAAGATCAAGTCTGTCATCTGGCCTGGGGTTAGAATGAGAGAGAAATTAATCACACATACCCAATGCCTAAAATAATGGTGTGAATTACTAAAGTATAACAACCACACAACAAAAAGTATTATTACTGATACTCGGTGTTCAGGTGAATGTCATGTTTTAATAACACACATGCAGTCTGCATGAAACTTGCCCAACTAAAATGTTGTTAGATAGTAAAATCAAAATGTTTCTGGAGTCTTAACTAAAGCCTGTTTGATGTACAGTTAATTATCTTATTATTTGACAAAGACTGCTTATCCTGATCAGCATTAAAGGAGCCTGCCAGCACTGGGAAGACCAAGACTAAAAACAAACATGTCCTTGGGCAGCCTATACATAAGAAATAAACTACATTACCTAATTAATACATTTATAATAATGGTTTTATTATACAGAAATTCAATACAAAACAAAAACATTTAAATAAAATATAATGTATAAACTACAATAAATCATTCAGCCTGACACAGGGTCGCCAATCCATCATAGGTTGTGCACACACTAAGGGCCACTAACACTAACACACCAATTAACCTAACACGCATGTCTTTGGATTGTGGGAGTATACTCCATGTGCACACAGGGAGGACATGCAGACTCCACACAGAAAGGACCCAGGCAGCTCCACCCTGGGATTGAGGCAGCGATGCTACCCACAGAGTCACCGTGCTGCCAAATGATACATTAATCAAATATTTGATATGAAATAAACTGAGTAAAACAAAAAGAAAAATCTAAATATTTACCTATCGATGTGAAGATTTCTGCCTTTATGTTATAACATAGACAACATAAAATCCATAGAGTTAAGGCCAGAACCTGCATCTTGGATATACACCTATGGAAAACAATAACACAAAATATTAGTATATTATCTTAATAAACTACTTCTGATGGTGTTAGGCATTGAAATAACAAAACCAGAACAATTCATTATAGTTTCTATACTGATAATGATTATGACTAGAGGTGGGAATCTCTAGACACCTCACGATTCGATTCGATTACCACGATTATCGATGCATCTCGATTTTTCTTTTCTATACAGAGTTTTTCTTTTTCTTTACCATGTGACTACATGAAACAAATCTATGCAATCATTGGCTGCTGGAGCTAAGCCCTGCTACGTCAGGGAAAGAACGCCACTCTTTTACTCCGATTGGAAAACGGTCCGGAATAAACACAGGGAAGCTATGCATTTATGTTTTCTCATATCAGCTACTTTTAACGATTATGCTTTTTAATAATGAGGCTTAGAATCAGAATGCTAACTGGTTAATCTAGGTCGAGTGTTAACTTTCCGCAGTTTAGTTACTGTTACGTAGCTCAATTGCTTTGCGACAATGTCCTAACGTAGAACATTTATACCTTTATACAGAGCTCCCTGCATAAAACAACGCGAAGAAAGCGAAAACGGATACTTCAAGAATATTAAACTCACTAATGCTAACGATAGTTCTTGTGTAAGAACAGAAGCTGGTTTACATGTTCAGATGCAAGTGTGCTCGATTATCGATTATTAACATTTGTTAATCGATTCAGAATCGTCAACATCCGAATCGCAATGCATCTAAAATTACAATTTTCCCCCACCCTACTCATGACATGCGTGGGAGAAGTGACCAGTGTTTGAACTAAATCAAACTGACATTTTCCCAGAACGACAAATCATTCTATTCAGTAGAACTGCACATCATACTATAATGCAAGCACATGGACAGTGTCCCCCCAAGGAAAGAAACACAGAATTGTGATGTAATACACTCATATTTTAGTGCTGGAAATTAACGTTGAGAATCTTGCACAGTGGCTTCCTAAAGTATAAAGACTTGATTTTTGATTAGTCTGATAAATTATAGTGTAGGTACATGCCAAGAAGTGGACTTGAGGACTCTAGTAGCCTAGTGGTTAAGGTACTGGACTATGGCCTTGATGGTACTGGGTTCAAATCTCACCTCTACCAAGCTGCCACAGTTGGGTCCATAAGTAAGGCCCCTAACCCACCATTGCTTGACTTAACTGTACCAGTTGTAAGTCACTCTGAATAAGGGTATCTGCTAAATGCCGCAAATGTAACCTATGAAGTCCCTGTCAAGAAGACACCACTTTATATTAAAATTGTTCAAAGTTCTTTTTTTTTAAAAAAATATTAAACAATTAAATTGTTTACCCCACTACAAGGGAATAGTTTACTTTATTTAGATGAAAAAGAATACCAGGATGCATATGCAAATAAATAAATCTTCCACATAGTACTGCTACTTCATTCCTGTCCCTTCACACCACCGTCCTGGTTACACAACACTAAGAAAGCAGCAAGAGGTTACATTTACAAAACATTTCAGGGGGTCAAAACATACGGAAATGTTATGTTCCATAATAATGATATACTTTAGTGGTAATGGTGATCGTCATATTCAACTTACCTACATTAGACTATACCATACTACACTGTATACTATACTGTATACTACACTGTTTACAAAACTGAGGGGGTATTTCATTAAATCAATCTTTGTGAGCAGTATACTCGCCACTGTAAATGTCTGAGACACAAGACAACGTAATTGAAATGCTTGAACTAAATAATTAAGTACAACAATAAGCCAGCCATCTTTTGTTGCAAAAAAATTGATGCAAGTATGTTAGAACACATTATGATCTGAATCTGAAATCAGAAACTGGTTTCTTAAGCTGCAGCGACCCACAGTATATGGCCCAGCTGATCTGACCGAGCCTCTGCGGCTCAATATCATCCTGCATTGTGATTACACCCAACGAAAAATGTATTACTTACTAAACTGCTTTTATTAAATCTGCTCTCATGTGGAGGTATTTTCACTGATGGCAGCAGTGAGACGAGCGATCTTGTATAGCAGGACACGAGCTGCACTCAGTGAACTATATTTATCCATATCATATTATCCATACCATTGACTGAAATGGAAGTTTGAAACATTGATTCGAATCATCTAATTGAACCAGTATCCGCGAATCGAATATAACAGAATAAAAAGAATCATGTGGGACGATTCGCCTTTCACAGAACCGCTAACTTGGGCGACGTCATCTAGAATGTTTCTAAACTTTTCGAATCTCAGGAACGCTGTTTCATCACAGACTCATAAATCCTCCAAATCCTAACATAACTAATAAACTTCAACTGCTAAGCTTGTAGCCGTTATGACGTGAGAGATTCACCAAGATAAAACTTGGTTACTACAGAATTCCGAAAACACACTCAAACACAAACACTATTGACTCTCAGTGTATTTCCTGCAGCCCAAGAAATTAGAAGGTCTTTTCGCACATAGGGCACTTGATTACTTACGGAATGTTACGAATTGATCATCAAAAACATGCTTAATAAAAAAAGAAAACATTTTGAATACAGGACAACACTGCTAGTTATCTCTCGTAATGTTAAAAACAGAACCACTTACCTCAAATATTCCGAAAGTTGTCGGTTGTGTCTCACAAGTCCAACTCCGGGTCAGTTCAAAATGTTTAGCTGCCACGTACCGCTGCCCAACTCGTTATAACGTGGAAAGCGCTGGAAAACCGTAACGCCGTATAAAACACGCAACGGCATTCCCAGCGCGTGCATGTCGACTTCACATGACACTTATATCGTTAATTTTACATGTGTTAAAAATGCGTTAAGAAAACATAACACGTCTCATATTAAAGTCACAAATGGCGGTCAACAACACTAGTTTCTGTAGCTTGAGTCGTTCGCGACTACAAATGAAAGGCCTATCTCGTGGATTTACGGTAAACAAAATCGTGCAAGACTACACGTTTGCAATGAGAGCAGTGAAGGCTGGAAGATCTACTGTTAATAGCTCCACACTCTGCTCACTGCTTTGCTTTATAGTGAAGGCTGGAAGATCTACTGTTAATAACTCCACACTTTGCTCACTGCTTTGCTTTATAGTGAAGGCTGGAAGATCTACTGTTAATAGCTCCACACTTTGCTCACTGCTTTGCTTTGCAGTTCTGCTTCTGCCGTCACTGGATTTCCTCTCGAAGGCTAAACATGAAGGGGATCCTTAACTAAAAGTGGCAGCCACGAAAAGAATGATATAAGTCCCAATGGTAACCTGATATGAGCAGTTATGCTTATTTTGAATTTTTTTTTGAACAGTTATGAAACTGTTACTGAGAAGGAATTGTATCATTTTCTGGTTAACAGAATTTATTAATTTTAGGCTTTAAATACTAACAAAAATCAGAAAATAGTTGTGATGGTATGGAAAATGCTAATTAAATAAAATGCAGTGTTCCTTACATTTACTTTGACTTTTATTTAATTGCAAACAGTATGAACCCTGTTTGGAATCACATTATTTAGTATTTACAATTAATTATTGGTGCTAAATTGCCCCATCTCTGTTTTTTTAATGTGTTGCGGTGCTGGAAGTTTATTAACATTGAAAATAAAATTGATCATACTGCAATTAAAGTCAAAGTACATCTAATGTGCACTGGGTTAAAACTGCTATAAACTATAGATATTTGTCACTTGACAGCAGATGCTGAAGTGAACATTCAAGTATTTCTAACAGGATAATGTTCGTAATGACATATCTAAAGGATTAGCAATACAGTTTTTTACCTCTCATTTGTTAATGCTCTGTTTACAAAATTTTTAAATATGCAATTTCCCCTAATTTATGTGAGCAGTGTATTTGTGAACGTAGTGCAGCTTTGACACCACATATTGCAATTGTCTTCTGGATAGGCTGGAAAACCCTGTTGGGTATAGCACATGATTGATCTGGTCACACAAATATTAAGTACTGTGTGTGTTCCATAAAGCTCAGCTATAGGGTCACTTATTTTCACTGTACTGTATATGGGAACAGTGCATAATGCACTTCTACAAACATGTGTATTTAGACCATGATAGATCCATGTTCTTTAGATACAACTGGGTGCCCCACCACATCTGATTGTCATCACATTGATTGACTATAATTTTAACTTCAAATTAACTGCTCATCCTAAAGGTTCACATATTTTTGACACTCACTTATATATACAATGCTCTCAAAAATTGGGGGATATATGAATACAAAGAGAATCTGATTCTGTTCATTTCTGGCAGTGTCTATTGGCAGGTTTGGGTGATCATACACCCTACTCAATGTGTGGCACTCTCGTCCAGTTTAATGCATGCTTCTGTTCATGAATATATCACTTGCTATTCAATAATGATAATTAATTTTGCATGTCATTTGGGTAATCAAACAACTTTCTTTGACTTTTCATTTGCTTTTCTGATCATCTTGTTTAGTGAAATATATACTGCTCACAAGAAATATAAAGTTACTCATGTGACTTAATTTGGTGCCATTCAAATATAGTCACAAAGATATATTGTCCTAAAAGGTCTCATCTAAAACTCGTAGTGAACTTTTAGTCCATTATGATCCGCCATGTTCACTTCAATCAAAGCATGCAAGTTTATTATCTATACCTAGAGTAATGAAAACTATAACGTAGAGCCTGGACCTTGTTCTTGCAGTGCCCCAAAATTATCAGTGTTTGGAATTGAGACACAGTCTTAGTAATTTAAAGGAGGCTTGACACTGAGTTATTTAGTCAAGCATATTGTTCATAGTTCCTCTTTTAAATAAAGATACATATCTCTGGGGCCATGGGAGAAGAGAGTTTGGTTAAAGTCCTGTGTGGTGTTAATTAATTTCCTCTCATCTCATAATGGCTGAGATTTTATCGTCTGTCCCCTTTTAGCTCTCAAATGTAGTTATGGTGTAGTAGTTAAAGCTGCCTATACTATATGCAGTTAGATTTTAAAATAATGCTTCTCCTCCACCAACCCTAACATTTTGTTGCCTCACCCATTACTGGGCTGTATGTGTACTGATCTACAAAACCTGATGCTAGGGGACAGTTTTGTTGACCATTCTCTATCAGAAGAGGATGGGTTCCCATTTTTAGCCAGGTTACTCTCAAAATTTCTATAGCTTTCTATTCATCATTGCTACTAGCTTGGTTATCGTTGACTTTTTTTGGCAACACTGTGTCCCAATTATCATTCATCTGCCTGGTAGCAGGGCTTCATTGATATACTCGTTCTTTGCTGCTTGCTCCATTCGAGAGGGTGGGTTGATCCTATCTCGAGGTTGTGAGCAGCCGGCCAGGAGATCCAGAGTGCTGTCATACTTGTGATAAGAACACCACAAGCTTTGGTTTTGCTGAACCTTTCCTGGAGGCTCTCTACAGACGTGGCATGGAACTGGAGGTTTTGCAGTCGCAGGCAGTGTTGTAGACAGTGAAATCAGGAAATAATGTCATGTATCTTCCAGGAAATACAGGGATCATGAAGTAGTAACCCCGGGTAATCCAAGAACTATGGGGTAAGAATTCTGTGATCAGTAGTGTGATGGTTTCAAAATGAGCTGGTTTGCAGCAGCAGTAGAACTGAGAGTGGGAGGTGGGGGTATGCACTAGGTACCTAGATGCTGCATCACTTCTGAGTCAATAAAGTTCCCCTCAGCACCAGAGTCTATTAATTAGAACTCGTCACTGGATGTATGCATGAGTGGTTGGGCACTTCCATGTTCCATCTCTGAGCCGGCATGCTGGACGTGACAGTCGTTCGTTCTTGCTTTGTTTCTCGTTGAGTGAGCATCACCCAGTGCGTTCATCCAAAACATTTCCATTGTTTTTTCAGTGTTTTTTATTCTTGTTTATTGTGTACGAGTGCTGAATATACGTAAGTGATTTTCTGTATGTAAAACTATAGTTATTATAGTTATAGTGTGTGTGTGTGTGTGTGTGTGTGTGTGTGTGTGTGTGTGTGTGTGTGTGTGTGCATGTGCTCTGTTATGGACTGATGCTCCATCCAGGGATGATTTTTGCCTGGTGCCCTGTGCTGCTGTGCTGGCCCGGCTAACTGTGACATAAGAAAGTCTCTGGGAATTATTTAGTCCAGTATAAGGGCAGTCATTTATGGGTCTGCTGTTGTTTAGCACATAATTGTGGCAATGAGAAATTATAAGCCAACTGTGGTCTGCTGATGTGGTATGAGCACAGGAGTTGAAACCTATAGCAAGCTCTGAAAAATATGTAGTTAGGGATGTTCGGAACTAAGAGTCTAAAAACCTAGCAGCAACCCAAAAATCCCCCGAACCAATAAACCCCTGGACTGCCCTTTAGTCTAGGACAGTACAACCTCAGGATTCAGTAACATCTCAAAGTGCTCTATGGAATATTGCAAAAGATAATATGGCTCCCCAGGTTTGTTCAAACACTCCGGAGTCCATTCCATATAATTCCTGCAGAACTGTGGTGGCCTCGTGGTAAAGGACCTCTGGTTTAGGGTTCAATTACCACCTCTACTAAACTGCCACTGTTGGGTCCTTGAACAAGGCCTTATGCCTTGCTTTTACAATTGCTTGGACATCACCCGCAGTTAAATGGGAGACATACCAATACTAATAAACTCATATGATATGTTGATTAATTGATTTGTACTGAAATACATTGTATTAAACTAAAGAAAAAATCTGTTGGTGTTTTAAATTGTATTTATGCAGAAATTCAAAGTTTTCTGCTTTCTGTATTACATGATTTCTGTGTTTCTTCCTTCTACATTCAGGGAGTTCCCTAGGCTTGCTCAATTTGGGATTGGCCTTTTAAGGTAATATAATATTGTAAAGCTGCTTTAAGACAGTGCACAATTGTAAAAAGCGCTATATACATAAATTTTATTTGATTAAATGATTCAAAGGATCTGGAGGAATATCAGTGTGCAATGGGCAAGGGTGCAAACCTAAATCGTGATCTCCAGTCCCTCAGTTCTGCATCAAGAACCACCATCATTAATAGTTGATACAACTATATGGGCAAGGGATTACTTTGGCAAACCTTTATCAAACACTACAGAATTACATTAACTGATTAACACTTTAATCTTTACTGAGAAAAAGAAACCCCATGTTAACCATGTCCGGAAGTGGCATTGACTTCAGAGGCATCTAGAATGAACAGTGGAAGTGGTCATTTATCATTTACTACCAATGCCTACTAAAAACCTATTTAATAACATATTAACGAACACAATAAAATTTACAATTTAAATTTACATATGATAAATTCACTTCCGGGCCAATTAGCCAGCATGATTTTAAGAAATTCGATTCTCCATACCATGTAACACCAATATCTACCACTAGAGTGAGTCACTTTACCAGATCATCACATGAACCCTCCTTATACCTCAGTATATAGGTAAGGAGAAATGGTTTTGTAATTATTATACTATGATTGTAAAATAAAAAAGAAAACACGACACTCAGTATTGAATGATCCAGCATGTATAAAAAACAGGAATATTAGTTAATCAGCAAGTAAGCTAAGTTGAACTGGTTTACATCAGATCATTGGGCTTGAGTGTCTGAAGCCACTAGGCGGAGTTAATACATGGACAGAGTGCCATTTACGTACCTGACCTTCAAGTTGTATGTCTGGGATACCTGGGATTTGAACATGTGTCCTCAGGAACTACTGCTTCCAGCAGCTATGACTTAGATTTCGACTGGTAGCCTAAAATGAAACATTATGTAAAGCAATAACTCATTTTTGGTAGTAAAAACACATTTATAAACATGCTAGAAGTTTACATGGGCAGTTTATAGTAAAATAACCATTTTCATCACATATAAATCTATAGAGCAAAAGAATGGCATCACACAACAATATGCATTAAAAGCATTAAGGTGTTTTAAACAAACAACTTAAATATATGTATAGTAAACACTATGACACTGGGACTGAATGGTACTGGGAACACCGGGAATAGAATTGTCACACAATATTACCTAAGTGCACATTATTTGGTCTTACAAGACAAATAGTAGTTAATACACAGACAATGGTGTGTATTATTTTTCCAGAGGTTCTCGACCTATTGCAAGCTACCCCCCAAAAAGCTGGTTCAATGTCTCTGGGATTCGGTAGTGCTCTTCAGAACTGATATCGAGCAGATAGCAGTCCTGTTGAGGGGTTAAGGACCTTATACGGCTTTGCCCAACTCTCCTAGGTAACTGCCTGTGTCCTGTAATATCCTACATACAAGTTAAGACCGTGATGGGAGACACCATGTGCCATCCTGCAGAAGTTGAAATACCTGTGCCACCTCTGTAGGGTTCAGGTATCGCAGCATGGTACTCGTAGTGACGCTGACTTTAATCAACTGCAAAACTTGTGCAAAATCACCTAAAAAAGATGAGGAATTAAAAAAGGTCAATAGCCTCCATCTATTAAATAATGCATGTTTGGGGAATCGTTTCTTTTTTACTTGCCTACTGCATTAACACCAAAGCAGCTGAAGCTGTTTAACAAGCCAAACCCCAACCAACCCCCACCCCCACTACTTAACTGATCAGATCAATATCATATCACATGGTCCATAACCAACACAACAATCAGTGTTTAGCTTCAGTCCAAAGACTAGATATTATACGATGACTAGATTTTCACCTTCAGGATTTTCAGGTTGAATTCAAAATTCATGGTTTAGTCAATTTTAGCAAGTCTGCAAGATCCTGAAGAGGCAAAGCATCCCAATATCATGACACGGCACGACCATATGATGTTACTGTAGAAAGTTCTGCTTTATCCTGGCTGTAACGTAGCATCTGCTCACAGGGCATTTATATACTCGAGATTTTATGCTCCTCTTGGTAAGCAGTGTGTAAGTTTAAGTGCAATCCTTGTGAATACCATTTGTACCCAAACTGTTAATAAAAGTGAAATCATGAATGCTTAGCCGAGCCTTCAGTTCCTTAGCTGTTCTATAGGTTCATTAGTGACTGCTTGAATGAGTCATCAAATGCTCTTAGAATAACTTTAATAGACTAGCTACTTCTGGGAGAGCTCACAATTGCAGCACAGCTTATTTCATTTGAATATAAATGCCCTTACTTTGTTTCACAGAAGTTCCAGAGCAATAGAAATGGCTTGAATACCAATTTTACTTTGATATATTTTAAAAGTTTTCTTTTTCAAAACCTATTTGATTTTGGCGTAGCATGGTGTAAAGAATAAAAAACTTTTCTAAAGCTAAACTAAAGCAAAAAAACTTTTTTTATGACACTAAAAATTGTCAAACCAAGGTATACCAGTTACATTAGTTCTGTTGGGAGGAATGACTATATTTTCATTTTAGTATTTAAAAGGGAATGTCATCAAATGGGATCAAAGTCTATGCCTATATATTCACTGAAAGGCTGAAATAAAAATATGTCTGTGTTCGGGCAATGATCTGCCTTGGCCATCTGTGACATTTTCTTGGTTTGTCCACCTGTCAGCACTAACTCACTACTGCTGAATGTGAGCACCACATAAGCCAGTCAACATCATGTCAAAATTGTTGAGGTATTTACGTCTGACCATTTATTTCACATCCAAAATGTTAAATATGACATTTGCCTGATTGCTTATCATTTAATATATCCCAGACCTTGGCATGTGTGATGTAATATTCAAAATATTCTAAATGATGTGGAGGTGCCAACATCTAATATTTTATTCGTAATAGAACATAGATGACAGATCAGAAGTTTAATCTGAGTAAATTTAACATTTTAAAGGAAAAATATGTTGCTTAAAAATTTCACAGTGTCAACAAATAAAAAAAAATTGGGACAAATAGCAATAAGTGGCTGGAAAAAGGAAATTGAGTATATAATGAACAGCTTGAAGACCAATTAACACTAATTAGGTAACATGATTGGGTATAAAAAGAGCTTCTCAGAGTGTCAGTGTCTCTCAGAAGCCAAGATGGTATGAGGATCACCAATTCCACCATTGTTGCACAGAAAGATAGTGCAGCAATACCAGAATGGTGTTAGCCAGCGTAAAATAGCAAAGAGTTTTAAGTTATCATCATCAACCGTGCATAACATCATCAAAAGATTCAGAGAATCTGGAACAATCACTGTGTGTAAGGGTCAAGGCCGTAAAACTCTACTGGATGCTCGTGATCTCCGGGCCCTTAAACGTCACTGCACCTCA
>JAUZST010006741.1:0-14642 GCA_034779995.1 Parotocinclus haroldoi
TTGTTGTGGTTTTTGTGTACATCTTGTTTTGGTTTTTGTGTACATCTTGTTGTGGTTTGTGTGTACATCTTGTTGTGGTTTTTGTGTACATCTTGTTGTGGTTTTTGTGTACATCTTGTTGTGGTTTTTGTGTGCACCTTGTTGTGGTTTCTGTATACATGTTGTTGTGGTTTTTGTGTGCACCTTGTTATGGTTTTTGTTTCGTTGGTTATAACAAAAGAACAGAAAAGAGAATCCATTTGTGATCAGCAGGACAGGCCTTGGTCCTTTAGTGTTATGCTCTTCATTTTGAATAATGGACACCATGTCTTGTTCTTCTGTTCACCCCTTCATGCTCTAATGTGCGTCATCTTTCTCTCTTTTGTGTTTCAGTGCCGTGCTCTGACTGCTCAGACAGCTGAAACTGATGCTATACGTTTTCTAGTGGGCACTCAGTCGTTCAAGTTCGATAATCAGGTGAGCAGCTCAATAGATTTGGGTTTGAAATTTATTCACATGAAGGTCTGTGTATTTTATTCTAGAAACGTTCAGACCTGGTCTTATGTCATCATCAGTGGTTTATCATATTATCATGTTTTCCTTGTCTCCCTTTCTAAGAAAACACACAGGCCAAAAACTATATATATATATATATAATGTACACACATTTTTTTAGGAAAATGGCCTTTTTAAATAAATAGGCCTTTTTGCTATGCCCTTGGGTCCCTTTTACAACGTAACAAAATACAAAGTATTTTTCAAAATGTTTTTTTATATTTTGAAGTAATTTTAGATATTATAGATAATATAGATTTCTATTGAGTTACTTCCTAATTTTTTGAAAATGACAAATTTTTAAAATTGCGTTTTGACAAACTAGGAGTATCTCAGAGCAGAGAAACCCTTGCTCTCCCTCTGTGATGTTTGGTTCCATCTGAGGGGGGCACGGACCCCACGTTGGGAACCTTGGGTTCAGTAAAAGTGCCTTCTAACAGTTTCTTTGTGAACTTAATAGCCTAAGAAAATGTGTTTTCTGTAATTGCTGCTTTATGGTTTGTCTGAAACCACACACTTGCTGGAATAACATAAAACATTCGATTTGGGTAATAAAACCTTGCTTTAAATAAAATAACACTGTGCTGCAGAGACCAGAGTTGAAGTGCCTCCAGCCTGTCACGAGCTCCAAGTTACTGAAGCAGCCTCTGACCTACGACCCTCCTCTATAAGTCTAGGCTTTATGTACATGGTGGGAATTTATTTCTGTAGCACCTTTTCAATGGAACAGTGTCTCAAAGCAGCATTACACTTAGCTAGAGCCTTTACCCTAATTGATTAAGCCTTGTGTTACAGTGGCAAGGGAAAACTGATGGACCAAGGCTCAAAAAGGTACCCAACCTTCTTGGGCAGCCTAGATGAAATATGAAAGAATACAATTTGTAATTAACTAATTAATCTGGCTTTAGTAATAGTTTAAACAAAAACTAAGTGTAAAAATAAAAGAGGTGACATTATATTTAAAGGGAACACAATAATGAAACAATATATAGTCATATATGGACTATAATAAATTGGACAGGATACCATATTTGATTAAGTACAATAAATAAAGAACATGTTAGGCAATATCACATCTAAATAAAATATTGAATAAAAGTAATATAGTAATATCAGCATTATGTAGTCTGGCCGGATGTATATAAGGGATTATAAGTATAAGGTACTGTGGTGGCCTAGTGGGTAAGGTACTGGACTATAGACCAGAAGGTCCCGGGTTCAAATCCCACCTTTGCCACAGTTGGGTCCCTGAGCAAGACCCTTAACCCACAATTGTTTGGATTGTAAGACTATATTCATTGTAAGTCACTCTGGGTAAGGGTGTTCACTAAGTGATGTAAAGGAAAAAAAAAAACGATTATAATCTTATAATCTAATTATATAACCGAGCTCCTATCTCACACAATGTGAGAAACTATTGGAAGTAAGTGAATGTCATGCAGTTGAGAGAAAATAGGCCCCTTTTTAAAATTAAGACCTTATGGTGTCACCCATATAGAATTTTACCAAATGGCTCCTTTGTCTCTATGGAGGTTACTTTGCGTCTGCCAACCTGAAGTGGTCACCCTCCTTCTTTGTTTGTATGATCCTTTGAAGTCTTAACCATGAGATGATACAATCACCTCCTAAGGTGATGACTATACCCCCCCCCTTATGTTGATACCTCTTAAGTGTCCTAACTTTCTTCCTTTCTTACCCCTCCTTAACTTCCCCCTTTTCTTTCATCTCCATACCCCACTTACCCCTCCTTAAACTCCTCACCCCCCACAGTTTCCAATGTGTATAAGGTCCTCTTGATATATCACTCACTCAGAACCAGGTTTGCCATACATGATTCTCTGTAAGTGTAAAGTCTCCTGTCTCTTGACTCGTCTATTCGGAGATTTCCGTACACAGTGAATTAGAGAGACTGGATCAAACGCTCCACCTCACATCACAAGCATGTACGATAGCAAGCAAAGCAAAGTATGTCTAAAGCAAGATCTAAAAGATAGGGCTATACAACATTCATAGCCAGATCAGATCTTAGTTATTGTTTTAACGAACTGCAAGCTGACATTATGGAGTGCGTCACTCCCTTTTGCAAAAAAAACAGTCAAAGGCACAGAAAATCCAGTCGCCACCAGCAGCGCGGTGTATGTCGTTGTGTTTATTAGCTAGACGGCTCTTCCTCACTCACACTGCAGTTGATTGGCTGCTGTTAAAGACAGCTATCTGCGAACTAAGTACCATGGAGAATATGAAGATTATGACGAACGTCATCAGTGAAATGCTCTGTCATATGATTTGTGCTTTCTTCTTGACCATAAAGCTGTTGTTGTGGCAAAATATGAAAACGTCCAGTAAAAAGTAAATATACATTTACAGTATTTAGCAGACGCCCTTATCCAGAGCGACTTACAAAAGTGCTTTAAGAGATCAGTAACATCATCCATTCTTAATAATAAGGAATCTAAACAAGAATACACTTCTGAAACTGTAAAAGTTGTGTGTGTCGAGCAGTGCTAGAGGAAATATAAGTAACCCGGTGTGTATTTTGCAGCATGCATTTCTCTGTGGTAATTAAGTACGTTTGTTCATTCCTTGTGGGTTTTCTTTCTGTTGGAAGTTTGAAGTGAAAGATCACACTGACCTACTGACCATACATGGATACACTCATATGTCCTAATAATCTTGTTATTGAAGGGGTTATGTATACGGCATACTCTGATCTAGACATCAGACTCTCAAGGAATCTGATCGAGAGAGCTGGGTTGCATCCAACTCATCAGATTTCCTCTAGCATGTATACCAGTTATCTGCTTTGATTTGGTTTTCTGAGTCTGCGCATGGATTCCAGGTTCACTTATTCCAAAAACTCGGCGTTATTCTCCATACTCCTCCATCTCCACTGTAGTCTATGTACTTTATGGCTAGATCTGGCAACCCGGCAATTGAATTCCTAACAGAATTAAAGAAGGTGAAGCAGCTATTGAACACTTTGTGGAGACTCGAGAAAATGGGGAATTTGATTATTCGATATTAGACTTTGCTGTTTACGTCACATAGTTATGAGAGATTATTATCTGGTTGCAAAATAGTAATCCGATGACTTCCCGAGTCATGCAAACCCTGGGGTTTCAAATGATCTGATTTCTCAAGTGCATAAAGTTGTTGATCGGATTAGTGACAAAATTCGATTTTCTCCAGTTATTTGATTATTAAGTGCATGTAAATACAAAATACACCGACGCTCAGCACCCTCTGAATACTTAACCGCAGCTCTACTGGAAATACCTGCCCATACCAGGAGGAAGTACCTCTCTGCAAGGACCAGTACGAACAGTACATGATCAGGTAGTTTCTTTTGATACACCTCTCAAGAGAATTAGCGGAAAATGGACGCTTAAAAGGGAGAAGACGAAAAGGCTGCACCTTCAGGATTGCACATTTTTTATATTCATTCATCATGATAGTGATATTAACCGGGAGAGTGACTTAAATGCTCGAACGCATGAACAAGTTTAAAGTCTGTAAGGAAAACAACTACTGCGGTTGATAAGTAATCAGTACTGCTGAAATAACGAACCTGTGATTAAGTAATCTTTTTCACATTATGCTTTTTTTCTTTCCTTATTTAAATGTATAAGGACAAGGTAGTACAGCAATTAAGGTCCAGAAGGTTCCAGGTTCAAATCCCAACTCTTCAGATCTGCCGATGCTGGGTCCCTGAGCAAGACTCTTAACCCATAATTGCTTGGAATGTAAGACTGTATGAATTGTTAGTCACTCTGGATAAGGGTGTCTGCTAAATGACATCAATGTAAATGTGTTAAGTTGGAAGATTAATGTATGAAAGGTCTGGCCTTTTTAGGTCATTGCTTTAGTATATTCAATCACAGGACTCTGGTATCCTAGCTAACCAGCTAAAGTTAAGGTACTGGACTCTGGACCTAATGGTCCAGGGTTCAAATCTCACCTCTGCCAAGCTGCCACAGTTGGGTCCTTAAGCAAGGCCCTTAACCCACGATCGCTTGAATTGTAAGAATGATTAAGTTGTAAGTCACTCTGGATAAGGGGATAAATGGGATAAATGTAAATACTACAGTAAATGTATTTGGATTACATGAATTAACGTTAAGCTTTTTTTTAAAACTTGTAATGAAAGTGAAGAATTAAAGCATGATGTACATTTTGATTTCTTTTGAAGTGCAGTTTTGAAAATCAAGGATCATTTTCCCTCCATTTTGGATTCAAATTAGGAATTAATAAGGACTTGGATCAATCAGCAGAATCTGAATCAGAATTGGAATCGATAAAATATAAACGCTATGCTACGATTCCCAACGCTACGTTCAGGCTCTCACAAGGAAAGAGGCAAAACTCTGTCATTCAGAAGAACCGAGCACAGGTCATAACACTTTAAGACGTTGGATAATGGGTTAAGGTAAGGTACATGAACCAAATAAAGCAGAAAACCGGAGCTCTTTTATCCGGCGAGGGATTTGAATGAATTAATTCCTCAGTGTTTGTCAGCTTGACTTACTGGAATAACTGCAGTTATGAGGTTCTAAAATCCAGCCTTTGCTCTGTTCCCTCTTTGATCCAATCCCTAATTCCCCCAGCTTGCTTCCAGCCATTCCATTATACCCAGCCTGGGATTCTGGGACGGGCCCTCTCAATCTTATTCACCTGCCAGTGTCAATTACATGTCTCCGGAGGACCCGTCCATCTCCGAGGCTTTTGGAAAAGTCGAGTAATTCTGGCCTGAGGGCCTGTTTGTGTTTGAGCGTGTGAGCAAGAAATAAAGATGGAGAATCTGATTTTGAGTGAAGGTGGTGCAGACAGACCCCTACTGTTTGCGTGTTTATTGCCTTTAAATGAACTGTTGTGCGCTTCTTGCTTTGATATACTGCATGTGTCCTGGTCCATTAAGAGGCTCTGATGCAGCTGACGGGGTCGGGGTGTGAAACAGCTAGATGATGATACAACGCTTCATTACAAACCCGGAATGAAACGTCCTGCGGTGTTTACCTGGATTGACCACCTGTAGTCAGTCTGTTCAGTTTTAAAGCACGACCTGTTTCCATACAAAACAAAATTCTTACACGTAGCATTTTGTTGTTAACATTTAATTATCAGAAGTTGATAGAATTATCCTTATTGCCATACACGCAATGAGAACGTATGTACACCCATGTGCAAAAGTCTTAGGCCACCTTTTATATTAGATATACTGTTGTTTTAGCAATAAGTTAATGGCCATGTAGAATTATTTCTCAGTCCCCTTATTAAAATACAGAGAATCCGTATGCGGTATGAAAAAATAACTATAAGAAATGCCATAAAAAAAGGCTCCTATGGGCTACAGTGGCTTTTAGTGTGTTTTACCCCCTTACACTTAAGCTATAGCAGCAGCATCAGGATGCCAAGTTGGCCGTTCTACAGTCTGAAGGCAGTCAGTGGGATTGCGCTAGCCTACCGCTTAAGGTACTAGACCTGTGGACCTCGTGGTCTGGTGTTCGAATCCCACCTATGCCAAGCTGCCACAGTTGGGTCCTTAAACAAGGCCCTTAAACATGATTGCTTGAATTGTAAGACTGTATGAGTTATAAGTTGCTCTGGATAAGGGAATCTGCTAAATGCCGTAAATCTATATGAAGTTCCTTTGAAAGGACCAGGGAGAAACGCTCACAAAGATTAGAATGAAGAAAGACGAGGATTGTGGATTGTCAAATGCAAGTTCGATATGTTTTATATATGACCATTATACGGTTGCTAAACGACAAATCCAAAGACCTTTGCACAGTACTCCTGATAAGCCCCCTTGGCTGTCCTCGGTTTCTGTACTAGATCTAAAATGTACGATTTTTCGTCACGAACAGCAAGAATCTTTATGAATATGACCAGTTGCTATCTGATTGCAATCAAAGTTTGAGGTCATATATTTGCCTATAGATTTATTGGTGATCTGGTGTTCTTTTCGTAGTCAGAATAAGTAACGATACTCAGCCTGATGCTCTTGTGCCACCACAGCACTTCTATAACCAAGGTTAACTGTAAACCATAATCTTTAGCCTATCCTGCGCTGGCCTCTTTGCTATTAGCAGCACTAATGGGAGCTCAGTGGACTAAACCCATTCTTCTTCTCCTTCCACAACCACTTGAAGGCTTATTGAAGACTGTCATTAGCCTGTCTGTCTGGTTGAGTAGCTCAGCTCCTGAATGAGAGGAACCAAAGTGGAGGCCAACAAATGCCATTTTACACCTGATCCCACTCTTCCCTCTTCTTCACGTAATTAATATTGTGCACAAAAAGGCCCAAGTGGCCAAGAACGATGACTCACTCAGCATCCCGAGGATAAAACTGCGTAAATCACGGAGGACTTTCAAGTCCTCATTCATAGCCGGTCTTTATTAGAAGACCTGCTTTTGCCTCCAATTATCCTGTCCAGCCATCGGAATTTATTTGTATTGCTTGCCTCCATAAAATCATAACTTTGGCTAATAATTTTCCCTCATGCGTTCCGTCCCAAGGTTAATGGTTCCCTCTGTGACTTTGAGAACAAGCGCTCTCGAGACGCTCTCGCATGTACACACACGAAGGTGCGAAAGCAGATTGTTATTCATTTAAAGCAATCAAACAGCATCGGAAATAGTTTGTACTGTAATACTTGACTTTTTTTTTAAACTGAAGCACTTATAAAATAAATATTTTGCATTTTAGCAGACTTCCTTCCTAAAATCCAAAGCAGTGGCAGTGGCAGTCTGGCAGAGGTGGGAGTTGAGTCCCGTATAGACTACCACGACAATACAAAATGTATTATAATGTATATATTGTATTTATTTTATTAGATTTAAATACATATTTACAGACAAATGTAATAGTTGGCTAAATGCTGTGTTCTAATAACACAGTGGTTCCCTTCGAACCCGAATGTCTACAGAAAGCTGCACCCCATCAACCTGCACACAGACTGAACGAATAAAGTGATTCACTGAACATAAAAATAAAAAAATAAGTCTAGCTATTTTCTCTTAGGTTTGTTTTATAGATTTTTTTCCCCCCTTTTTAAAATAATTTCTTTTCTTTTCTCTATTTGAGTGAAAACTATTTGTACATTTTCTATACATGAGTTTCTCCAGTGAGTTTTTTTCATGGTATTTCTTTTTTGTATTTTGACAAACTTGGAGCACAGACAAATTCTTACACATCGCCTGTGTTGGGATCCATGGTTCTAAAACGTTGTGTTTGACCACAGCTCGTTATCATTACATTACTACATTATTACACTGGGTAATGGCACAGTGTTAAGCTCTTGCCTCACGGCTTTAGAGACCCGGGTTAGAGTCCTGGGCTGGCCACTGCCTCTGTGGAGTTTGCATGTTCTCTCTCGCATTTGCATTTCTGCCAGCCAGTTGGTGTTCATCCACGTACCAAAGACTTGCGTTAGGCCTACTGGTCCGAGCGCGAGTGTGTGTACCCTGTGATGGACTGGTGCCCTGTCTGGTGTTGGTTCCCACCTTTGGTCCTGTGCTGCTGGTTAGGCCCTGGCCGGCTGTGTATCTGAATAAGGGGTTACAGTGTGTGAGTGAAATCAGACAGTAAGCCTTGTTGCACAATCTTGTGCGTTTAACATCCATCCTTTAATGACAGAAGTCTTGAAATGCTACCGTATTTTATAGAATAATTATTACAGAGCCCTGTGTTAATTGCTTATTAATGTCCTGTTATGTCGGCCAATCAGAGTTTAACGGCATTAAGTATTTATGAGCAGAAGTCTGTCATTCACTTGAAAGTTCAATATCTTCCCCCTAGAGCTCATTGGCTCACATTTAGTCTATGGACCGTTCTAACTCGGTTGTTGTGTTGAGATACTTTTTATGTAAGTTTCTTCTGTTTGTGTGGACTAGTTTATGCTACTTATTTGTCAACAAGCTGTAAATGGAAATTGTATGGAAGTGTATGTATCTGTCCTACTGTAAGTAGTACTTCTTTATTTGTCCCCTGCAGTGGTGGGATTGGGTAGTAATACTTAAGGGATGTCTGGGCTGGGACTCGAGTTTTATCTGCTACTGTCACCCGAGGCTTTGTCAAATTAAATCATAAGCTTGTTTAAACATTTTCCTTCATGCGTTGCGGCCCAAGCTTAGTAGGTGCGCTCTAGAAACTCTCGCGCCGGCAGGTTCTTATTCATTAAAAGCAATCTGACCGACTGTGTTGTGTTTAGTAATATTTAAAAGATATCTTTTTTTTTTTTCTTCGATTGAAAAACTTACATATATTTATAAAAGAAATAATTAACAATTTAGCAGACTCTCTTATCTAGAGCAACTTACAGACGATTCAGTTTTATCATTTTAGTAACGGTTTAAGATCAAAAGTCCGTCATGCTCTTAAATACCTTACCAGTTGAGCTCGCCAGCTCACATTTTGGCTATACACTGTTCTGACTCTGTTGATGTGTTTAGAGACTTTTTTATACAATGCTCTTGTTTTTTTTGTTTCTGCTACTTATTTGTAACAAACTGTAATTAAAATGGTAAATAGTACTTCTTTGTTTGTCCCCTGTAGTGTTGGGCTGGGGTATCTAAGTCCCAGTGAAGTCTGGGCCAGGACTCAGAATCAGGTCTCTGAAGCTCAGAATTTTTTCTTGCCACTGTCACCCTAGGATTTCTCAGTTTGGGCTTAGATAATAAAAGGTCAAATAAAATTGTACATTTTCTGAGACAGTGCAACAGTAACATGCACTAAAAAACATGGACCTTTCCTTTTAGAATGTACATCAATGTGCAACGAGTGTGTGGATTTTCGTGGTAGGTTATGGATACCCAAGTCTGTATATCTGTTTATACCTTTATATCGAATATGTTTTAAGATTTAAAGCAGTGCTGGCGAACCATTTCTCCGTTGTCTCTTTCAGTGAACTTCATATCCGAAATGAAATAAGTTTTTTGACTGATGGTTTGGGGGATTTTTTTTAAAAAAATGCAACGTTTAGCAGCAGCGAAGCTGAAACTGGAAAAAAAGAAACGGAAAAAAGGGAAATGCGAGGGCGTGTGAAGATGAAAATGCGATGTGATTTCAGTCCTTAGCTTTCGTTTACTGTCACATTAAAGCAAACGCCTGAGTGAACCCCTGCCTTCTTTCAACCGCGGCTCTCTCTGCTCGTTTTTCTTTTCAGATCCACATCATTGACTTTGACGATGAGAACAATATCATTAATAAGAACGTGCTCCTGCATCAGGCCGGTGAGATCTGGAACATCAGCGCGAGTCCCGCTGATAAAGGAGTCCTGACCACGTGCTATAACAAGAGTGAGTCATTCTGTCTCATCTTCATCATAGTGTCTGTCCGCCCCTGTCTTCATTATAGGTTCTGCTCTAGTGCTGCTGCTCCATCCATCCATAGCAGTCAGTGTGAGCATTTAGCAGATGCCCTTATCCAGAGCGACGTACAGAGAAATGAAAGTAATGTGCATACCAGTGGAGGCTGGTAGTTTTAAAAACAGGCGATGTTATATAAATATCTCATAAGCCAATCACATGGCCGCTAGCCAATGCATTTAGGCATGTAGATGTGGACAAGACGAGCTGCTGAAGTTCAAACTGAGCATCGGTATGGCCCAGAAATGGGATTTAATTGACTGAAAGTGTCATGGTTTTTGGTCTGGGTGGCTCAGAAACTGCTGATCTGCTGAGTGTTTTTTACATACTGACATCCTTAGGGTTTACAGGGAATGATATAAAAAAGAGAATATATCCAGCGATTACAGTTCTCTGGGTGAAAATGCCTTTCACTGAGGTAGAAATATGCAAATCCTCTCCAATCTTTATATAAAGAGCATTGTTTTTATTTTTATTTTTAAGTTTCTCATACGTTTGACAAACTGTTCCTCCAGCCTTCTATAGATACTACTTTTGTACTAAATCATGATTATAATAAGCTATTGACTTCACCAGTTTAATATCGCATCAATATCCGGTTTTAAAGTCATTACTGGTCTAGTTCTAAATTGTCCCAACTTTTCTAGAATGTCTCGCAGACCTGAAATGCAGGAATGGACGTTTATTAAGTAAAAATGAAGTTGACCAGCCTCCCCCCCAGGCATGTCACGGTGTCCCAGCGTTTTCTGATTTGTGGCTCATATAATGTCCATTAAGCAGTTTCCAACTTCTTTAGTCCTAACGTTTCTAGCCCTGGCCAGATGGGTCTAAAGTGGCATGAAGTCCTCTTTTGAAGGACTCTGCGATTTTATTCCTTTCTGGATTTGCCAGGTCAGTTTTTTTTACTCTCTGTGCCCCGAAGAAAATTACAGGCAGAATAACCTACTGTGTTCGCCCAAGCTCAGCTAAGTTCTGATCATTTTAGCCCTGCCTGAATGCATGTATCTGTGATTCTTACAGTCCAATGTCACCTCGCGTTGAGAAAACTGCGTTTGTGCTCTGCTGTTTGCCATAGATCTTCTAGCATGTGAGTGAAAATCGATCTGAGACATTCCAAATCAGAAATGGAGGCTTTAAAAAAGTCACTGCACTATTCAATTAGATCAGTCGTAGAAGAACTCTATGCGCATGCTACTCGGTCAAAAATGCAGAGCTATAGATGTTATAATGCTAGAGCTATAAAGCATTACTTTATATTTGAAGATGCAGAATAAATCATAAAATTTTCGAATAGTTAATGAAATGAAAATGCTTTCAGTTTTCTCAGCTTTGTTTGATGCAAACATCCAGAACCACCATCCTCCAAATCTCACTCACTGAGCAGAATTTTTAGTACCGTTCGGTTTTTATGACTAAGACGGCAAGTAAATATTCAGTGACTAGTGATAACTAATCCATATAAAACAGTGCCAGCACGGTGGCTCGGTGGGTAGCACCGCTGCCTCACAGTAAGAAGGTGCCGGGTCTGGGCCTGGGTCCTTTCTTTGTGGAGTCTGCATGTCACCCCATGACAAATTAAATATCTTGGCATGCCTCCTGTAGACCCTGAATTGGATCGAGCGGGGTGCCAAGACGAATGAATGAATCAAGGAATAGCTTTCTGTTTAATTGGGGTATATAATCTGGGAGATGACAAAACTAAAGTTCCTTAGTCATTCGTCCTTATGGGGAACTTCAGAGAATCGACAAATGAATTTGGACAATATGGAATGTTACACTAAGAAGTTCTTACCCTTGTTTATCCCGGTCAGGGTGTCCGAATCTGTTGCCTATAGCAGACTTTCTGAAACATTTCACTGGATGGAGACAAGAGGTACATACTGCAGCAAAAAACACTGCCCAACCCAGTGTTCGAACCTAGGTAGCTCCTACCTCAAGGCTATAGGACCTACACTGGTACAATAAACTGAAACTAGCTGCAGTAGTAAAGCCAAGGAAATTTGTGGAGGGTGATGGCATCGAGCATATTCTCTTTACCATGGTGATCATTTTGGAACTGATTGGTTATTTCTGTCCTGAATGTATCACATTACAACTCGTTCTGCAGAGCAGCTCTGTCCTGGACTCCCAGTCTCCTGAACTTGTGCTGCACCGGCCGCCGTGGTAATGGAACATGTCACGTTTTGGCACTCTGTGCTTCCTGCTCTCGGCACAAGGCAATTAAAAATAAATTAAATGAACACGGAGAAGCGATTGGAAGGGGAAAATGTAATTAAATCCTGAGTTTATATGACTGGTGCCTGTGGCCTTGACTGGTTCATGACAGTCAGAATAAAAGGAAGCGTCTCTCTTTGTGAAAACAGGGATTTTTCTTCTAGATTGATGAGGCAGATGCACGAGATGTCATAACAGAGTTCAAAAGAAGAATATAATTATCGTGACATTCGGTCTAATGAAGCGACATGAGTCAGAGGCTGCTTCCATCACGCTCCATGCACTAATGCAGTACACTAATAAAACACAGACAGTAGCCGTGCTACTCCTGATATATAAGCTATATAAGCTATTATTATAATAATATAATCATACTCACCAGTCCGGCAGGTGGAATTGTTTCTTACAGTGCAGGTATGCACCTTTTGGTGATCGCGGTTCGTTATGTGAAAGACATTATCATAGTCGCACGCTCTGTTTAGGCTTCTGTAATGTAAAGAATCGTCACAAGATACGTAAATGCTTCAGAGATGCAGCTGAAACATTTAAATTTGTGTCATTTAGCAGACGCCCTTATCCAAAGCGACTTACAATTCATACAGTCTTACAATCCAAGCAATTGTGGATTAAAACCCTTGCTCAGGGACCCAACTATGGCAGAGGTAAGATTTGAACCCTGGACCTTCTGCTCTATAGTCTAGTACCTTAACCACTAGGTCCACCACAGTCCCCACAGAAACACAAGTGGAAGCCTAAACTGTTCTAAATCTGCCAAACAATTTGTAATGTATTGAAATCCACAATAATTATAGAAAATACATGAATGTTCTGTTACGACCCTGTGCAGGTAACGCTTCAGAGGGTGGCATGATGGTCCTGATACTTTTAATAGACCGTAATTAAGAGACAGCATTACAAACGGCACAGAAGATCAGCCAGATGAACCAGAGATTCGGACCGAATGTGAACCGGTTTACATAGTTATAGGTTTGACAAAATATATAGGTAGTGCTGAGACAAACAAATGAGTACTACTCACAATAGGACGAGCACATGCAATTATGCTCATTATTAACAGCTTGTTACAAATAAGCAGAGGAAAGTCATCCACACAAACACGAGTAAATTACAGAAAGAAGAACACATTAATTGGCTATTAAAACAAGCTCTAGTACAAACAATGGATGGTCATTTAGCGGCATTCCCGTATACAGTGTGAACTAAAATACTACAATAAGTAAGTGCTGCCGTGCTAATGCACCAAATCGAGCCTCAGCAGTGAAATTCCAGGCATGTAAGGCACTGAAAACAGGGTCGGTTGTGTCTGAGGGAGGCAGTGCTGCACCAGATACCACTATCCAGCTGTGTGTTGGACTGGCGTCCCATTCAGCATACTCTTATGCCCTCAGCCTACGTTCTCTGGATGGGAACTCCAGTGCTGGACCTGTGGAAAGAGTTATTCACTGTAAAAAAAAAAGATTTGAAACACTGATATTATTTGTGTTGATCTTGCTGGTACTGCACAGCTCCACATTCCCCAGTTCGATCCCACTCTGCTTTTTGCCTGTGGTTTGCGTGTTCCTCACCGGTCCAGATGGGCGTCCTCAGAGAACTCCATTTTCCAAATTCAGACCAAGGTGGATTGGTTACACCCAGTTTGCACCGGAAGTGCTACCAAGAACGACCTTGGCCTTAAATCCACTGCAGCACTGGTGTGTTTCAATATATGTAGGTTTAAAGAAACTCTTTTTACAGAAACTAGATATTAAATGCATTTTCAATAGAGCAGTGTGTCAAAGAGTTGGTTGTGGTGCCATTAATCATTCATTCATTTCTTCATAATCATGATCAGAGCGGTGGGAAAGCCAGTTCCTATCCAGCAGCACAGGGCACAAGGCAGAAACAATGAAAACAATAAAATATTGAAATAAAAAACATTACACACTCATTGATCATCTAGAAGGGTGGCACAGTGGCTCGGTGGATAACTCTTTCACCTTACAGAGAGAAGGTCCTGGGTTCGACCCCAGGTAAAGCTGTCTGGGTCTCCACTATGTGGAGTCTGCATGTCCTCCCTCTATCCGTGTTTGTTTCCTCCGGTTTCTTCACACTGTCCAAAGACATGCTATAGGTTAATGGATTACTTTAAAGAGGCTGTAGTGTTTCTGTGTGGCTTGGCTGCCTGTCTAGGGTTGTTCCATGCTTGCCTAGGCATCGGCTCTTCAGCAAACCTGTCCAGGAATAAGCAGATAAGAACTGGAATGAATGAATGGATCATCTAAAAAAAGAAAGGAGCAAAACCTTTACGTCTTTCTGCAAAAGCTCAACCCTTGCCTTTGGGGCTCTTACCTGTGTGTCAGATTGTACCCATTGTATCCATAGTCGTGTTTGATAAAAGTGAATGAGTGTGAATGTGCGTAAATGAAGTGTTTGTCCGTTGACGCGTGCAGTCGAATCAGTGTGTGTGTGTGTGTGTGTGTGTGTGTGTGTGTGTGTGTGTGTGTGTGTGTGTGTGTGTGTGTGTGTGT
>JAUZST010006742.1:0-14642 GCA_034779995.1 Parotocinclus haroldoi
TGTATATATTTATGTGTATCTATCTATCTATCTATCTATCTATCTATCTATCTATCTCTATGTGTCTGTCTGTCTGTCTGTCTATATATATGCCTGTCTGTCTAACAACAGCTTTTAAATTTAACAACAATGGTTAAATAAATTATTAGGTAGAAATGGTAAATATTTATGTGTTATCTACATTCATTGAGAACATCTAGTGGTGGGTCTAGACCATTTGAACAGAAGGGTGTAACCAGTGGTTTTAGGGGCCGATTAGATTACTTTTTACCTAAATGTGCATTGTGGGAATTAAAATGATTAATTAACTCTCTCATTTAGGGTGGCTTGCCAGAGGGGTACTGGGTCCCGCTACCCCCTCAGAACCACCACTAATCTATTGGCAAAGTTTTGTGTCCAAAATAAATGTTCACTGTTCCACAAATGATTCGTAATATCAATACCATTTTGACAATGGCAAAAGTTGTATCCGGGCATCAGTGTAATTCAGGGTTGCAAAGGTGATTTTGTGGTGATTGTGTTTACTTTGTGTTTCTACTAATTCTTTAAATCTGTCCCAAATACATATTACACTTACAGATGTGCACAAAACAGGGACGCCACTTACCTTTGTTTATAGGCAAAAGTTAGTTGAGGGATTTGCTGTTGCTATATAAGATCATTTAAAAAATGTATATTTTGCTGTTTTGGTAGCCAGACCAACCTGTACTTCATTTCTCTACTCAGTCACTTTTGCCACTGGTCATTACCAATTGAGCTGTCTGGGTGGGATAGCTGTATATGTAAGTGTGTGTGTGTGTGTGTGTGTGTGTGTGTGTGTGTGTGTGTGTGTGTGCGTGTGTGCGTGTGTGCCTGGTCACGTTTACATTACACAGTGAAGACCAAATGTGGGGACATTTTACTGGGCCCACAACAGAGGGAACTGCTTTTTCATGAAAAACCAAGGAGTCAAAAGATTTGCTGTAGGTTACTGAGGTTAATGTAAGGATTAGGCGTATGTGTAGCATTAATTAGTTGTCATAATCATTATGTCAATGGAAAGTCCCCACAAGGATAGTGAGACAAATGTGTGTGTGTGTGTGTGTGTGTGTGTGTGTGCGAGAGAGAGAGAGAGAGAGAGAGAGAGAGAGAGATTAAAACTGAATAAGATTACAGAGCTCTTTTTAATCTGTTTTTTTTTATCTCAGTCAAAGTCCCTTTGCCCTTTTAGAACTCCCTATCAGTCTCCCCTCTTTTACACACAGATCAGAATAAGAAGTTTAATTGTTCAGATGTGCTTTCTGTTTCTTTTAGCTCACTTTGGCTACACATGAAGGCAAACACATGTTCTGTTAGTTCAGTTGGCGTAACTGGTCAAACTTTATGACCTGGAACAGTTCACACTAAATCTGACCCCTTACAGAGTCTTTTCTGATTCATTCTCAGCCTGGGTATTAGACCAGTCGGCCTTGTTATTCACCTTTTCATCCTATTCATAGCATTACTGAAAGGCAACCCAGTGAACCAGTCTAAACTCTTCAGTCATGTATAGTGTGTTGTTTGCTAGGATATGACATGGGTTGTGATATTGGTGGTCACTGACCAATTGAGCGTTTTAATACAAGCATTTTACAAAATGCATTTTTATACATGGGGAGACCACATCAGTCAATTAGCGTCTCAAAAATGTCCCAGTAGGACTGAGATGTCTTGTGATGGATTAAGGTGTAACGTTCGGTTTTTACTTTGGGTACCCTGTGTCCCTGAATTGCAGGTATGAGTTGTTAGTTAGTAAGTACGTTGTTTACATGTTGCAGCGGCAACATGGTGATGAAACAATAGTGTTTTTACTTTAGGCACTTGTTTGGTGTTTGTTTAGTGTAACAGCAATGGCCTGTGACCCAGGTCCGAAAAAAAAAAACAGTAAAAAAATCACCCTACTTCTTCACTCCCACTTGGGACAAATGGCATTTGTAAGTGCATGTGTCAGTCCTATTGTAAATAATACTCCTTTGTTTGTCTCCCCACTACCTATTCGTTGGAACGTTCTCTCATAGCAGTTTCATCTGTATGATTGGTGGCAGGGTGGAAAAGTCCTTCTTTAGTTGATCAGTGGTTTGAAGGACATAGTTACAACACGCTGACTCTGTACACCATATACAGAGCGGACAACATCTCCAGTTGCTCTACTGTTTTCCTTTTTCCTAAACCACTGCTGACATTTGTCTGTTTGCTGTCCTCTTGATTGAGAGTTGCCGTTGTTGAGTGGTTGTAAGTGATGCGGCCCAGGGCCTCTGAGTGAGTTGTATGACAAATCCAATGTGGTATGAGAGAATCTGTGTGATCTAAGTACAAGAGACGCAGAAAAAGAAGGAGAGCTGGGTTGAGATGAGATGTCAGTGTTATTTTTGGCCAACCAGAGCTCTAATGAATGTAGCTGGAGGTGAGAGGTGACAGTCAGCAGGTGCCAACAGTTTTAGTCTCAGTCATATTTATTGTCTGATCTCCGTTTGAGTTACTTAAACCAATCATACATCAGTAACATTATGTCATACCTCTGCTAATTCACATCTGGTGACGCTTAGTTTGGCTGATTTGGTTTTTTGATCAGCAAATCATGTCACACGCAGTTACGTGTGGGTCTGATGCAATTTCAGTTTAGACATGTGGAATCATTTCTAAAAGCAGTTTAAAATACCTTGATGGTAAGACGGTACAATTATTTGAATCAATATATTAAGGGATTTCTCTTGTTTTAGTTTACTACCTGTAGCGTATTAGTGATTATTAATAACCCTGACCAGATTATTTGAAGACTGTCTTGACCACTTTTAATGTGGTAAATTCCATCTATATACAATACCTGTGAATGTAACAGAATCCCGCGCATCTGATGTTATACTCTAACACCAAAGGTCTGAGGATTAAAAAGACATAATAAAATGTCTCGCCAAATCTGTTTCTATCTGTTCCTGTAGTTTCATCCCGCAACATTTCCGTTTTAATGTGATCGGATCGATTCTTCCTTTTGAAAGAGTTGTCCTTTCTCTGATCAAATAAATGATAATGAATTATACTTATTCTAATATGTAGTTAGTATTAGTAATGAGCTGTTGCATTCTTTTTGAGTACAGCTTTAAAGAGTTTATTCTCCCTTTAACCCATTCAACCAGCTGGAGGAATCATGACTGAATTTTTTATTTAGATTTTTTTCACAGACAAGCAAATCACACTATGATGTTCTCCTGGAGTCTCCCTTGCTACATTAGGAGATTAGGAATACATAGGGAGTGATGTGGTGGATGTAGGGACATGGTGGGAGTAATGAACACTGGGAAATGTAGTGAGGACAGTGGTTGTGAAAATAACCTTTTTTTCAGTTTCATTACATAATTGAATAAATTTAAATGGGATAATGAGCCCTTTTTATAAAACGTAAAAAATGTATTAAACTTGTCGATTTATATTGTATTGAATCTGTGGTGGATTTGTTGGAAAGTATCCTCATTTTAAAACAGGGACTACTTGTATATTACTGTATTTATTGTCTTTAAATGAGAAAATCAGATGTTCTGTTTCGGTCATTTTTTCATGTTTAACCCCATGTCCTTTGGAGCATACTTTTGGGATACACAGGGCACAGTACCCTGTCCATTTCTGGAATGGAGATGATTCCCCTGCTCAGTATATCATCCCTCAGACACAGGCAATCATGCTTACATGGCGGCCAAATCAAAGCCAGGGAACCATGGTGGTGAGGCATAATTAGACCACAGCCGCACCCGAGTGCCTTTTTCCCATAATTTAATGTGATATGTTATTGAATCAGTTTTACTTCACCGTGAAAATGAACATTGCTTCAGTCTTCATATATTTATAATTGGCAAGCCTGTTTGCTATGTAGGCAGTGAAGGACTTGGTTGAAAATGTCATTTTTGAGCAAACACATTTTACAAGTCCTTGATGAATGTTTGGTCTGTGACTGGTGGCTTTTTGGGGTTGTCAGGTTTGAAAAGGGTCAAGGGCAAATCTACTGCTCACAAAAATTAGGGGATACTTCAGAATAAAATTGTGAACGTTTTTTTGTGAGCAGCGTATATGGTACATACTTGCATAGACATTAAACATGATAGATCATTTAAGAAAGCAGAGGCATGTATTTAGATTTCTGGTTCATTAATGGGAAAAAAAACTGTGCTTTAAGCATGGTGCTTGAAAAATGTCATCTTTAGCTAGGTATTGGAGAGGAGTGTGCAGGTAACTCTGCTCCTGCACTTCCTTTTTCAGTGTGTTTGTCTTCCACGTACTTTAATAGCAGCAAGATTTGTGTTTATGTTCAGATGTGAAGTCTGGAGTTGTGAGAAGCGAACAGGTGAAGAACTGGCACAGGTCTTAAGCTGTGGGGCACTCAGTGTGATCCAGAAGCCTAGACTGGAATGCCCCTCCGGAACTGTAGTCTGCAAAACAATGGGCTGGCCAAAGTCTTTGATATAGCTGCGAGGAGCAGGGGAGAGAGGCACAGAAATGAAAGCAGAGAATGTTTTCAGGTCAGGAATCACACAGATTTGAATAAGGTTTCTTACTTGGGGCAAAGATTTGAGCATATGAATAGAGACGTTGAGGTGCAATATGCCACATCAAGAAGTTGTAGACATAATCATTTGTTTTATGACTATTATAGTTAAGAAGACATGAAGGTCTTCGTAACTTTAAACTTTCTCACATATATTTTATAGTTTCCATGATGTATGATTACCTTCAGCCTGACTATAACGTAATATGTTGGCTGTAGTTTAGCGTTGTGTTCATAGTGAGAGCTTGTCAGAGATTTTGTGTTACTTCATGCACCCAGCAGCTCACTTTAAACATAATAGACACTTCCGGATGACTCAAAGCAATCCAGTACTTAAGAGAATACAATGCATTTCTAACACATTTTCTTCCCCATGTATGTTTTATACACTAAAATGATCCTAAACTTTAGGAAACATGTATTTAGGTCATTTTCTGGGAAAGTCATTTGCAACTATAGTGTGAAAATGATGATCATTATGGTGGTTTTGCCACATTGTTTATTTTGAAAGTATTATGCAGAATCTTAGGCCACCATTAGATTTGTTGTTTTAGCAATGGCATAATGGCCGTATATAACATATTGTCACTGGCTGGACCCAAAGAAAATCAGACTTGATTGGATTGGACTCCATAATAGTCTTTTCCATTGATTTTCATTCCAGTCTGTGTGAGCTTTGGCATATCTTTAACCTTTTTACCCTGTTCCCCTTATGAAAAAGTGGTGTCTTGGCTTCTGCCTTTCCGAAAAGATCATTCCTGATCCAGTTTCTCTGAACTCTAGAAGGATCAACCTGACATCACATAGGAGCTGCTGTTGCTCACGTGTAAGCAAAGGTCACACTAAATACTTGACATTAGAGCCTATAGAAGGTGTTTTTTAACTTAGCTTACAAAATGTCTATATTTTCGGATTATATTCTAATAAAGAGCCGAAGAATTAATTATATATGGTCATTATACTGTTGATAGAACAATATAATGACCATGTGTATGTATATAGGAACAATGGTATCTCTAACTTAATGGTGGCTTAAAACTTTTGCACATTTACTTATGTACATATTTAACAAAAGAGAGTTATGTAATCTATAAGGAGTTACTGTGGGCAGCACATTGTAAAACTGATTAAAGGTTCTAGAAACTGTGTTAAATACTGGGTTCATATTTTATGAACACAAAGTTCTTGCCCAGATGTAATTCATGGTAACAATATGAGGTAATTAAACTAACATTACTTGTTTTACTTGCAAAATACCTGAGGGCAACATGTGTTGAGATTCTAGAAGCTATGAGAACAATATAAGAAAGTACGAGCTGTTTGAATATATGCATCAAAGAAACAATGCAAAGACGTATGTTCTAGACGCTGTACAGGACCTTCAAAAAAAGGATGAAGAGCACACTATGTGTAACAGGAGAAAGTTCCATAACCTGTGAGATGGGTGTCTGTGAGCAGAGGCAGCAATTGTATAAATGTAAATAGTGAAGATTCTAGAGACAGAAAAATGGGGGAGAATTGGGCAGACCAAACTGGGAGAAAGAGGAGAAAAATATTGGAAGAAATTCTGAAAGCTGTAGGGGGAGTGACTGTAAAAAGAACAGCTTTTATAAAACAAAGTTTTAAGAATTCTATATGTGCCCATTGTTACCATAAAATAATGTTAAAGGTTTTCGAAGCTAGAAAAAAGTACCCGAAGGGCAAAAAGAAAGTATGATGCAAAGGCATTATAAAAGCTGTGAGAACAGTATGAGTCAGTCAAGCGTATTAGGGAGGGAGTTCCAAAAAGCAGTGAGAAAGGGACATTTGGGCAAAGCTAGCACAATGCTCAGAGAGTTCATGAAGATGCAGAGATATTAGTTAATTAGGGAATATTTTATTAATTAGACAAACTTGAATTTATGCTTCATAAGAAGTGGCATTTGCTGCCACCCTTGCTGGGTCTGTGTTATATATCTTTAATGGACCTCTCCTCTCCTCCTTTCATTCACAGCAGGCATGTAATGACAGAGCACAGTTAAAAGCTTATAAAAACTCACTTCTGAACACCTTGGAGGCTTTTGATATGGCTTTTAACCGAACACCTGTGATTATGTCTGGATTCAGGAAGGCTGGGTCAGAGATTCGTTAGCTATACTTAAAAACACGGGTCAAAGTCTTCAGGAACTTCTGCAGCGCATTTGCTTCGTCGATTTGATTCGGAAGCTAGACTCTCTTCCTGAGCACAGTGTGTTTGTCAGCAAAGTTCATTTTTAAGGAGTGATTCTGCTCTGTTGGACTGATGAGCGGCTTTGGAAAAGGAAGGCTGTAAATTAAGCTAGCAAGCAAGCTCTTGACAATAAGGTGAAACCTTAGACTCCTGCTCCACTTGGGAGCTTAAAGACAGCTTACTTTAAAGTTGCCTTTGTTTCAGACTTTAGAATTGGCATCAAAACAGCTAATGGCGCTGATGTCTTGTTATAAATACGTATATGTGGTTTGTTTCAGATGTGTAATGTTGCTTCTGAGAGCAATACAGGATTCTCTAAAGGAATACTTGCATGCGCACAGGCACGCAAAGACACGAGTACTAAAGCACAAATCTGGTTGAACCCTGATACCGTTTGCCCATATTCCCTCAAGGATTCAAGTTAGCTCTGGCACAGCTGTGTTGCATGTCCATTTCTCAGACAAGTTGTCTTGTTCGGGGCAACAGCTGCTTTCAAAATGTATGGGTAAATGTTTTCTGAAGACAAGAACTCCCCTAAGAAAAAAATAAGGATTTTGACAACTGAAATGAGAGCGTGGATTGTAATGGAAAAGTAAATATGTACAAATGATATCCTAATATTATCTGGGATTTTACTGATAATTAGAATAGTTTTTGCAATTTATATATTGGATCCAAAGTGTTCAAAAGTTGTTTAAATCCATCTCTCACAACTGCCTGAACCGACACCGTGATGTGGTTGGTGACAGCATTTGTTATGCCTTGCTATCTCTTGATTTCCTCATGAGTCTGCTGCATTTTTCTGAGGCTGTTTCTGTGCTGGTATATTGCCTGGTTTAAACATGTAGTGAACAGCTGGCTCCCAGAGTCAGAATCTTCATATTCTGCATGGTGGTTTGTTTGCCGGTGAAGAAACAAATTAGTTGTGGAGCTGTCTTTAACAGAATATTTTTCCTGATCTGTATAAAGCAGTTTTATCTGAATTGCTTTATGTAAATAATGTGGGTAATAATGCTTTCTATAGCTTTTAAATGGAATAGCTTTTAATCTCTCTAAAAAGAAAATGTATCATTTGTCATTTAGATCCACATTGATGTACAAGTAAGACTTTTAATGCAGTTACTACATTTGAGTCAAATGTACTAACAGGGGCCTTGTTGTGTATTAACTAACTTTCTGCAATTTGATGTTTAAAGCTAATTTTCACTGTTTAGTAATTATCTGAATTAAAGTTTACAGTACATACAGTACTCATTTTTTGTTTGACTATTCTTATCTAGAGGATGATGAGCATCTTCTTATTATGCTGTTGTAAATAATGCTGTTTGGGAATTATTGAGATGAGGTAGAGAAAACTAAAAGGTGATGATAGTAGATGTTGCCACAAAGTTGCTTGTTACAGGAATGAAGAATAATATATCATGGTATAGTAAGGTACAGTAAGTGGTAACATTATGAACTTTAAGGCATTAACATTTAGTCTTTCAAGTCTTGTGCCGAATTTGAATCGGTGTTCAATCCTTGGTGTTTGGAGTTAAATTTGGACAGGTCCCTGAATAATGTTATATTCTAGTCATCGTCCTTTTAAATATCAAATTTGAGCAAATGATATAGAAGTGCACCAGATCAGTTGTCATTTGCAAATAATTGCAAAATTGTTCGCATTGGCTTGATAAAGTGACGATGATTTATGTAAGGCAGATGACAGAAACCATAGAAATGCTTACATTTGAAATGTACAGGGTGAGTCAAAAGACACAGGACACGGGCTGGGTCAGAAGACACAGGACATGTCATGTGCTGCATCGTGAACTTTTTGGAAAGGCTGCCAAATCCATTGAGGAGGTTTCTTTGTTGGTAGTGGTGTTGTGCAATGAGTGCTGTGTGAAATTTGTGGTCTTTCTACGTGCCATTTGTTACCATGATATAGTAGCTATGTTCCCCAGTCATCAGAATCAACAACTCAATCTTAAGTCTGACACCATAACTGTAGAAAACCATTCATTCTGTTTGCATTGGATATAATAATAACTTGATATTGGCTTTGCATCGAAAGAGTGGAATTTTATTCTGAATGAATATAGGAGCCTCAGTTGCCCTTCAAGGAAGGAGTAGCTAGATACTTGATCACACTCACCCCTACATAGCGTTCACAGTGAGAGCTGCAAATAGCAGCGGGGTTAAAGCATATAGCAGACACTGAGACTGCTCCATGGGCTGGAATTAGCAGCCAGCTTAATTTCATCAGCTCAGACAATGTTCGCCAAAAAGAGCATTGCAAGAGTGGTTTTCAAAAGAATATCAACAATTCAGTTTAAACTGTCCATATTCCTTCTTTGTGAATAAATGATATTCGCCATTATCCTAAATTGATCAGACTTCTGAATTTTGACTGTGGTGGTGAAGCTGTAAAGGTACTAAACTGACCAGAAGTTCCAGGGTTCAAACGTCAGCACTGCCAAGCTGCCATTGTTGCCACTTATCCCGCACTTGCTTGGATTGTAAGACAGCTGTGAGTTTCCCTAGATAAAGGCGTCTACTAAATGACTAAATGTTAACCTACGGTTATTCTTGTAAATGGAAATCTATCTCTAAGTTCACTGATGAGTTTTAAATTAAAATTATTATTCATCTTGCACTCTGGATTAATTACACGATATAAACAAAATAATGTAGAAAACTATTCTAATTTCTTATCTCTGCTATTTTAGCAGCACTCACTTGAAACACATTCATAATATTCTCCATAGGATTCCTTGGTCCTCTCAGTGTTTCTTCCTTATAATATTTACAGGGTTTTTTCTTTCCACTGTTGCACTTGGTTTGCTTTGGGATTGGCCTTAAATGATAGATATAAATAGAACATTTTAAAGCTTTGAGCTTTGAAACAACGTACGATACAAATAAATCTCAATTTGACTTTGACTTTAATAAACCCATATAAACAGATATAGAATCAGAAATCTCCTCACCATGCACACAATACACAATACACATAAACATCTGCACCTGGCGAACACAGAGGAAAGCTAGATTTTCTAATGTAATTACTCTTATGCTTTGACTTTGTATGTCTACTTTGTTGTCAGCATTTGTTCTGACTACGTATGCCATTTCTATGCTATTAAGAATAAAAAGTTTTTGTTTTCAATAATAATTTGAATTATCTTATTAATAGTTGAACATTGTGATATGAATTTTAGCTCATATCACACACCCCTACCCCAGTAACAAGTCAGTTCATCAACATTATACCCTGCTGTTCTTAAAAAAAGTTTATAGAGAATCGTTTTGCCAAATTTGTTAGAGAGCTTGGCTGTCTTGTACAGAACCTTGATCTCAACTCCGTCAGACACCTTGAAACTACACTGCAATGCCGTGAGTGAACCAGGGCTTATCATCTAACATCTAAAGCTGACCTGTGAAGCCGTTCCAGATTCTATAAAAAGCCATTTTAGAAGAACAAGCTGCTATAGCAGTTAATGTGGGGGCACACTCCAGCTAAGGTTTGTATAATTGTACTTTGTACAAGTGACTCGTTGTTATTTGCTGGCCATAGGAAAATGCTAGAGAGTCAGTGTTTCTTACTAGTTGTCATAAAGTATTTTTTCTGCCTTTACTACCTTTTACACAGTTGAGATTAATACAGTGATGCCTTTAAAGCTCCTTTAGGACTGTTTTGTTTAAAGAGCCATAAGAATATTATTCTGTTTTGTCCTTTACCACAACTCGATCTTCACACACACACAGATGGAGCAGGTGGTTCCTTGTACAAAGATTTGAGTTTTGGCTTGAAGCCATCTCTCCTCCTGAGGATATTGGTCGTTTAGGATAAAGATTCTCAGAATTCCTCGCAGTACTCTTACAGGAGCCAGGATTAAGAAGACACACCAGAAATAATAGAGCAAACAAACATCGTTGTGAAAAAAGATTAAAAATTCTAATCTCATTAAAGAGATCAGACGTTTATAAGATCTAAGTTATTGACACGCTGTTATTATCAGCTCAGCGGCTGTATCTCAAACCACTTAAAACCAACACACACATCCAGGTCAGGATGGTGTGTGTGTGTGAGAGATAATGGAACTTTTGGGTGAACAGTTCAGGCTGTTTCCAGTTTTCTCAGCAGGTGGAGAATGTGTTGTGTAAGTGTCACATTTCCCTGCCTCCCTCCTGAAAGCTGTGTTGTCGGGACCAGGGCTTCTCTTTGGAATCAGAGACAGGCATAAGAGGGGAATTCTCAGCTCTTTCTATACACTGTGGTGTAACTGTTCAGCCTTGAAAGCTGAGACGAGTCATGCTGGAGAATAAAAGGGCCAACTGGTGTCCAACTTTGTAACAAAGCAGTCTAGGACAACAGTTATTCAGCCCCACCTGGCACAGGGTGCCCAGCCAAGTCAAATCAGCAGGAAGTGAAGATAGAAGATCACAACACATACCATAGGAAGCAGGCAGGTGTATGCGAGATGAATTGAAAAACGGAGTAGAGGATTTAGGGAGGCCGCAGACAGAGAGGAAGAGGAAGAGAGAGAGAAGCCCCCTTATTGTCTCAACTACCAGTTTATGTTGGGGAGATTAGCTGAGATTATCCACACAGGAGCCTAGAGGGCATATTTGGGAATGTCCAGTCTAAACTCATTTACGCTCGTCTTTGGTTTTCAAAGTGATCGAAAGCATGCTATGCTATAGCCTTTATACTGACGAAGCTCACTTTAACAAAGCAGTCTGCTTACAGTATCACAGCTGCTCCACATTATATGAATGAGATTCTTTCTAATAAGACATGTGACTGGAGAGCTGCTACGCAAAAAAAAGGTAGATATCGATCCAGGTAACAGAAACATATTGTACACGTAGTCCAGTGAGTTAATGTGCTATGAACAGTGCATTTAAAATTTAGAAGGTTAACTTAATTCTTAATCTATCTCTCCCTTAAACTGCTAAACGGGAAGTTCTTGTTATGAGTTGGGTTTTCAAGGCAGCAGTAGCACATTGTTAACAGAGTGTTTTATGCCTCCATTGCCAGCTGTCCTCCTACATTCCTGAACCTCTTGTCCATGTAAGGCAAGAGTGCCAGAGGAGCTGGGAATGAGCCAGACCGTCCGTCTCTATTCTGACATTCGATTAAGAATAAACGAATGAAGTAATTATAGGGATGGTTATATTACAGAAGTTGTATGAACTGAGCTTCCTTAACTGGCAAAGCAATGGTTGCTTTTGATAACAGGTGCTGTGGGACAGGGTTATTATTGCCAAATGAAAATGAAAACTAAAACAAAGTTCCATTGTTATTGATTTAACATAGTAATATCACTTTCATTGTTTGCACAACCATATAATCTTTATTTATTTTCTTGTTGCAACCCCACTTTATACTGATCAGGGTTGGTAGGGGGTCTGGAGCATATCCCGGAATTCCTGAGTGCAATCAAAGGTCACCAATTGGACAGGTCACCAATCCATTACACCAATGAATCTGGCTCCAAGCAGCAGGTCCTTATATTTTTATAGCTGTGAGGTGGGGTCTCTATGGATCAGACATGCTCAATCAGATTGAGATCTGCAAAGTTTGGAAGCCAAGTCAATACCTTGAACACATTTTTTAGTGGAGTCGACTACGACCGCGGTCATTAGGGAATACTGTTACACTGAAGGAGTGTACTTGGTCTGCAACAATGTTTAGGTAGGCTGTACGTGACAATTTCAATGTGAAATTGTATTGACAATTTCAGCGATTTTATTGATATGGGGTACACTTTCAAGATTAGCAAGGTTAGCAGATATTATTAATGAGCATTATATATGTGATCTGTAAGTAGATCTGTGGGGATCCTTGGTTTACCTACATTTACTATAGGTATAGAGTTTGGTGTTGCCTCTAATGTGAGTTAACTCCAGGAGATGAAGAATCTAACAGGATAGAGCAGTTACTGACTAATTTAATTGCTGACATTTTGTGCATCACAAAAAATAGCAACCTAGTATAAACTGAACAGATTGTATAGTTATTATGTCAAAACAATTGCAAATACAGTTCAACAGAAGACTCATCAAACTTGGCACTTGAAATAACTATTTCCCCCCCCCCCCCCCCCCCCCACAGCGGGGACTTGGGTTCTGGATGGGTCAAGCGACACACTGGGAACAATTGAGAGAGAAGTGGCTAGATAAGAGGATCATCTACCTGTGCTTCAACAGTGACCTCTGGGGAATGACCTGGTGTCTTGTTCAGGATATGTGACATGTCTATGCCCAGTGATTGCCCTGTCGGGACAATCTATGCCCTGGGAATTGCAGCCTCAGTTGCCTGTCTGCTTCAAGTGAATGCATGTTGACCATTCCACTCTTCTGAGTTGCTCTTATGCATTGAAACATGGTTGAAACAAGTGACTATTTGAGTTACTTTCCGCAATAGCTAGTTTCAACTTGATCCAATTTGGCCATTCTCCTCTGGCATCAACAACGGATTTTTGCCATTGCCACTTGATGGATTATCTCTTTTTTCGATTCGTTTTCTCTGAACCCTGTACATTTGGCAGTTTCAAGTGATACAAATGCAAAAGATTAGCTAAACGAAACAATAATCCTCATTATCTTTTCAATTCAAGTATGTTGAACAATAAATGTCAATATAAGTCTGAAAAATAAAAAACTTTTTAAAACAGTGTCACAAACAAATCAAAATCAAAATTTCTGAAACGATAACTTGTTTAATGATCTGTACATTCAGGAAATGAATAAATTCAGAAAGATTTCTAGGAAATAGGTCAATCAAAAACAGCCAAAACTACTTGAAGATATCAAAATATTTTCGTGGACAATATGTAAAAGCAATATGTGTGATTGTCTCATGTAGACAGTTTGTAATTGTAACTGTAATCGTCCAAAGCACTAAAAAATTACAAAACTGGCTTTGGGTTTAAACGTTTAATCCCGTATTTGCCTTTCCCTTCTCCACTCTGAAGCACTCCTGCTTTATTTAACTATCGGATAAATATGGTGGATATCCTGAAGAGGTGCTGTCATGGCTCTCTATTGAGATTTGGATTAGCAATATTATCTTTTGGGAGTTGCAGTGAATTCGGACTGCAGGAAAGAGCTAGAGATAGCTTCTCCCATCTCCCAGTCACAGTATGTTCTAGCATTTTAAAAGTACGGTCTCAGTCCTGTCCATCAACACATAGTATTTGCAGTCCTAGTGTTTACAGTTTACAGTTGTTTATTGTGTGTTCAAATGTGAACTGTCTTGAGTGTATTTGTTAATGTGCATGTGCCCTGCTTGTGTGTGCCATACTAAAACTGGCAGCAGCATGTGAAGTGGTCTGGTGCCGAACAAACACAGCTGTCTGTTGTAAAGACCAGACATGGCTGCTGTGATAGTGACTCAGTTTTTATGTAAAAACTTTCCTTGAAAAGTTTGTTTACTATCGCTATTACTACAATCACGTTTATGATTACAGATAACATTTGTTGGGTTGCAACATACCTACTAGTTGTATAGATACATTAAAAATACATAGAAAATTGCTTTTATTATTTATTATTGCTTTTATCAGTCATTACTACAGTCGTTACTATGCTGTCTGTGTTGTGTTGACTGCGTTACCAATTCTGTCTTACGCTGAAACTCACATAATAAGAACAAAACTCAAAACATAATAAACAATTTCCCACTCTTGTCTAAGTATAGCCAATGATAGGTAGTGTATTAACTGTTCTCTAGCCATCTTGATAACTGTAGGTCTAGCTGTTTGTAGGATTTATGTACGCAGGATTGTAGATAGCATGTTGCCACATTTTGAGTAAATCACAATGAGTATATCAATGAGAATACAATGGTGCAGATATGTGTGCATAAATGTTACGAGTCCAAATCCTTAA
>JAUZST010006743.1:0-14640 GCA_034779995.1 Parotocinclus haroldoi
TCTAACCTCATCTCCTTCTTTCTCTTCTCTACTTCTCTTTGACCTCCTTAAAGCCCTATCTAAGATGTTTTACCTTTAACTTATTATTATTTTTGTACTTAACTTTGGACAAAAGCGTCTGCCAAATGTAATGTAATGTAATGTAATGTAATGTAATGAATGCTAATAATAATAGCTCTGTAGCTGAGTGACTGCGCATGAGCAAGACTGTCTTATGTATGACAAACACCGTTTGCTCTCTTCACCTGGAAATGGCAGCAGATGATGATAGAGGATGTGTTTGTTTGAGGGAAATGGATAATAATTTAATTCTGTCCCAAGTCTAATCTCCTGACCCGCGACTCATTCTTTTAACGCTTCCTCATATAAGAAAACTTTCCAGCTTGTAGCAGAAAATACACAATCTGCTTCCCTCACACCACAGGGTGAACTGGGCGCTCTAGAGCAGTGGTTGTTGTTGTTATTTTTCTCTTGGAGCCCCCCCTGTGAGTATACAGGAGAAGCTGTGCGACCACCCCCAAGTCTGCACACACAGGACAAAAGAATAAAGCGATTCATTCCATTTACATTTTCCCCTCACAAAAAGCAACTCAATTTAAAGTTTTTTTCCTTTTCTATGGGGTTATTTTTTCAAACCCCCCCCCCTTTTCTCTATTCAATCTTTTAATAAAGATTCAGCACAAGCTGGGCATTTTTTTACCATCCCAACAGAGGACACTTGTACACACGTGACCTTACAAAAGAATAATAATGATTCGTTATGCCTAACAAGTATCTTTTAAACTCATTTGACATGCATTTTTGCTACTGACTGTGTTATTTCTCTTTCTTTTTGTACATGGGAAAATTGTACTTTGACACACTCTGGCAGACAAAGCCTCTTGCTGCCCCTGTGATGTTTGGGGGACCCCATGTTGGTGGTGTGGTTCCTACACAGTGAACCTAAACAACACTGCTCCACACGCTTCATACCACAAACAGCACCTGTCCCTCGGTAGGAGGTCACACTACGAAAATTCAAGCCACGTTCTTATTCCGCCCAAGGACGTTTGGCTGAGCGGGCGAATCAACCCTAATGCCGCTCCCCTATTTAACCCCGTTCCTCACACTCGTGCTCCTCCAGACAGCTTTATTATTCTGAATGTATCAATGGTAACAATGCATTTGGACGGCCCTTTTATAGCCGCGGCCCGATTTAAGATTAGTGCACTTCAGTCTCGTTTTATTTGCGTATCCTCACTGTGTTAACGGCTGACTAATTCGGCTAGTCCTATGTGCCGGGAATTCTGAATTTTAATAAGCGTACATTAAAGTTTAAAAACCACCACCTGTCTTTGTCATTGGATTTTATTAGTGACCTGTCAAAGCGTGAAACAGCACTAATGAATAAAACATTGTCTATTCGTTATAAATATAAAGTGCTACATTTTTGCTGTCACATTGCCTTTTAATATTAATTACATAAACTGTCAGTCACATTTATGATGTAATAGTTATATTTCAGGCTTAGGTAGTGGGATAAATGTCGAACTGGAGCCCAATATAAATGCTGAAACAGGGCTTGCTGGGACTGCAACTGGATTAAACTAAATGAGTACAGTGCAAATACAGTACAGTACCATAAACGACTTTTTTACAGGAACTGGAGACTGTGGAACTACATCCGGCTCCTTAGAAAGTGCAAAGATTTTGAAAATGCAACTAGATCCTTTAGTATTAGAATTGATGCATTTGGTACTAAAAATTGATTTTTTTTGGCAGATTAATTGTATAAAAATTATCCTTATTTGGGGGATTTGCCACAGGATCCAGAGTGATTATAGAACACTTTAAGTAATGGATTTTTTTTTTGGTATGATAACTGTTACTTTCAGAACTCATGCAATGCATTTTGCTTCTGGAGCTTGAGCCTTTGGTACTTCATCTAGCTCCTTTAGTATTGAAATGTGTCTTTGGTACTACAATTTGAATCTTTAGTACTGTACCTACAGTCTTTAGAACTAAACCTGGAACCTTAAGAAGAGAAAATGGGATTTTGGTGCAATCATTGTCATCGTAACTAAAATGTCTTTGGTACTCTAACTAGATCCTTTTGTATCCTAACACAAAGGTGCCTTCGGTACTAGACTTTGACTCTTCAGTACTGGAATGAATGCGTTTGCAACTAGAACTAGAATTGTTAGAAGTTTATAAACTTGAGCTTTAAAAGTTAAAACTAGGAAACTGAAACTAAATTTTGGTTCTGGAACTGGAGTGTTTGGTACCTCTTTGGAATTGGTGAAATTGGGACTGTCTGTACTGGGACTACAATCTAGAACTAAACTTGACGCCTTAAATGTGGTCGGGGTTCTGCTCCTACAGTTTGTTTTTTACAACGCCAAAGTGAAATCTTTGTAAATCGTAAGAAAACCGTGAGCTTTTGTTACATTTGATCCTGACAGCAAAGCCTACTGGAGCGTTCATACTTAATTCAGTCCTGGAACTGTACATTTTGGTCCTGGACCGCTGAACTGCTGTCACACGATTGGCTGATTCGATTTACGAAACGTGAAGGTGTACAGGTGTTCCTAATAAAGTGCTCAGCATGTACAGGAAGGGTTACTGATTATTCCGAACCAGCACAGAAGCTCTGTTTAAGCCAGGCATGGTCGCAGATAACACATGACTAGTCCGTACGGGTGACGTAAAGAAGTGCCGCCTTGATAGGGTTATTAAATATTTTATTATCTGCCTTGCAAGAACATCATGAGCCGTCCAAAAGTCTGTCAGTGCTTACCAGAGAAAGCAGAAGATGTAAAGCTTGCAGTGTTCGAGACGCTTTTTCATCCTAAGGCTCCAGAAACATCCTGAGACGCACAGAGTATAAAAGCAGGAGCATAAAGAGGCTTTTGGTGTGTTTTTAAACAGTATTAAACTAAGTGATCCAACTTCAGCCCATTATGTGCTGTATATGAGTCTGGACAAGCCCTTTTTTAAATATGTTAAATAAAAATGAATAAAACAGATAGATGGTTCACAATATTTCTATATAACCCCAGCCTTTAGCGGACACTTTCATTCCGAGTACCTTATATTTAAACTTAGGAGGATCTTACAGGCTTTACCCAAGGGACCCACGGTGGCAGCGCAGCAGATCCTGGATTTATCATCATGACCTTTCAATTATTAATAAAGACCCCTAACTACTGAGCTACAATAGAGAGCCGAGACTCCACCCAGTAACTCCTGTCCACCACGCTGTCTCAAAAGTAAATCATACAGGCAAGGGGACATGTCCCCTTTAATGTTTGGATGGGGGCAAAATGTTATTTTCTAACAGTGTTACTGTTGCTGTTTTTTTCCGAGCAGCACTGTCTCGTCACAGCAACAAGATCCTGGGTTCGATCCCAAGTGGAACAATGTGGGTCCTTTCTGTGTGGACTTGGCATGTTCTCCCTGTGTCCACATGGGTTTAATCCAGGGTTTAAACAATTTGAAACGATTTAGGTTAATTGGTATATCTAAAGTTGTCTGAGCGAGTGTCTGTGACCTACAATGGATTGGTTGCTCCCTAGATTGACTCCCCCATGACCCTTTCCAAAATTAAGTAGATAAAAAAGTGAATTAATTCATGTTTTTCTTAACGCGAATGTCTTATTGGATGATATTATTATTATTAGTAGTAGTAGTAGTAGTAGTAGTAGAAGTAGTAAATCATTAATTTAATGATTCATCATTAGGTTTTGGTTCCCAGAGTCTTCCCAGAACATTAATTATTGGTTCCTAAACCCCTCTAGAACAGTTAGTACTTTCTAGTACCAGCTTTTGTTTGTTTTTGGTCCTGAGAATTACTTAATTCTGAAAATGATACCTTTTGGTTTCTGAAACCTTCTGGGACTGGTAGTTTTTGGTTTCCAGGACATTTTAGAAACATTAGTTTTAGGTTCCTGTAATGTTGCTGTAGTCCTGTAATGTTGCAATGTTAATTTTAGGTTCCCGCATTATCACTGAGCATTACTCCATGGTGCCCGTTTTTGGTTTCTACACCTGGATGCACTGGCAGTGCAAAGTGAGCAAAGGTGTGTTGTGGGCAGAAAAGAATACATTGAAAAAATCTCTATTGAACAGTGTGCTTTTAGTTTGTCCCGCCCTGAAATGTGGCTCCTCTTTTGGAACTTTGTAAAGTAAACCGGGAAGGCGACTGACTGCTCAAACCTCGATAAATGAGCACCAGTAAGTCTTACAATTTATTTACAGCTTTAAGGATGAAGTTGCAACACCCGTCATCGCTTCACATTTTGTGCTAGGCAACTAACTGCAGGTCCACTAGAGGAACCTAAGCATCCCAGTGGCATGGCCGTGCCGTGGCGAGCCAGTCAAATGAGAGAACCCCATGTGACCGTAGGTGCTTCCCTTGTTTTAAATACCACCGTCAGCTACGTTCCCATCTCCAGTTATTACCATTCCCCCCCGTAACGATCATAATCTTCAGCTTCACGTTAAAGGCCTATTTTTGCATCCAGCGTTTAACTCTTGACGTGTGATCCTGCCGTAAAGGTAAAGGAGCTATTTCTGAGGAAGCGATAATTAAAATGACAAATGCTGGCGAGTAAAAGAGCCACTAGAACAAAAAAGAACAAAGAATTCTGACTCATCAGCTCAGGCTCTCTACAGCACTGACACTACGCTCGATGATTAATTGGTCTTAATCACCAGTTACTGGGCCAGGTGGGTGGGGGGGGAGTGTTGGGGTGGTGTGGGGGGCAGGTGGCTCCACATCTAGCTTTGGATATTATTTTAAAGTGCACTATAAAAGCTCGTTAACGCTGTCACAGTTTAAAGACACCACACCGATTTGCCACTGGATTGTGGTTAGCGTACGGTTCTGGTTTGCTGTGATACCAGTGAACAGAGAGAAAGCCAATGGCAACAGTGGCAAGGAAGAGAGCTTGAGAGGAACAAAGTGCTCTCAAAAGAACCCAAGAGGAGAACCGAAACACTCAAACACGCTCTGATATGGTCAACAAACTGTTAGAATGAAATTTGGCAGAGCCTAAAGTGCAGACCCTGCACCCACAAACGTTCAAAGGTGCCACTAGTTGTTACTGGACTATTTTGTGCTGCCACACATGGACTTCCCAGCAATGACTTCTGGACTTACAACACTGCCAGTGACGGCACTTCTCCGGCGACAGATCTCACCTCACCCGAGCTGGAATACGATCCAGAGTAGCTCAGGGTTAAAGGCTTCCTAAAGTGCACAAAAGTGGCAGAGTCAAGATTTAAAGCATCAGCTTTCTGGTCAGTAGTCCTGTACCCTAACCACTGTGCCACCCTCATTCATATCTCACCTCTGGCAAGGTTGTGGCTGGTGGCACCGCTGCCTCACAGCAAGAAGGTCGCAGGTTCAATCCCAGGGTGGAGCGATCTGGGTCCTTTCTGTGTGGAGTCTGCATGTCCTCCACGTGTCTGCATTGGTTTACTCCTCCACATTCCAAAGACGTGTGTTGGGTCAGTTGGGGTCTCTAAAGTGGCCCTTAGTGTATAACTGTGTGTGTGTGCCCAACAATGGGTTGGCGTCCCATCTAGGGTTGTTCCTGCCCTCGCGCCCAGAGTTGCCGGGTGGGCACCGGATGGCCCGCGACCCCAGATCACCTTATGAAAATGTGAATCTCTTTTGTAGGCTACGTTGCATATTATTATTACAGCTTACATTACAACCCCAAATTACGATGCGGATACAGTCCATCATTTGTTCAATTAATCATACGTCGAGTAGGATTAATGTTTGTTTCCATTTACGCCATTTAGCAGACCCCCTTATCCAGAGTGACGTACAACTCGTACAGTCTTACAATCCAATCAATGGTGGGTTAAGGGCCTTGCTTTGCCAGAGGTGGGATTTGAACCCTAGACCATCAGGTGCCGAGTCGAGTACCTTAACTGCTCTTTCCTTTAATCAGAAAAGGCGAGCGGATCTGCTCTGTCTTTGAGAGGCCTTTGTGGATTTTCCTCTCTCTCCAAAACGCACAAATCGTCCAGCTTAAACAAAAAAAAAAAAGATTCAAACTATTCTTTGCTGCATACCTTCCTTACATACAACTATTGTATTTTATGGATGGCCTTCACTCAAAAGGCTTTTAGAACTTCTGAATTGAACGTATGCGGGATTTATTTCCAATAGTAATTAAAAAAAATTAAGTTTGGGCCATTTCTATGGAAAATGGACCGAACCTTGTCAACTTTTACAACCTAAGAGACACTTGACAGAGTCGATCGGAAAATTAAGTAAACATTTAAGAACCTAATATCATCAAGAAAACAACTTGTTCTTAGATCAGTCCTTAAAGAAATGAGTTAAGAAAAAAAGAGAGGATTCTTAAAGACGCTGTTTGAAGGATAACACTTTACGTAAGTTTTATTTTCTATTACGAATGAAGCCAGAACACACATTTAAGAAGATCTTCTCTCTGAAGACACTTTCTTGAAGCCGGTCTCGTGTGGGTTAGAGGAAGCGTTTGAAAGTTCCGATGTGCTTTGGAGAGTTTTGCAGGATGTTCCCACCTCATCAGAACCCCCTGAGCCTGAGGGCTGTATGAAGAGGAACTTCTATCTCCAGCATATCTGCTCCTTTCATATGTCCCAGACCAGGGGTGCCCCCACATTGTAGACCTTATGTTTGTATGAAATGTGTGGAAGTAATATTAAAATGGCATTTGCGAGCGAGACGTCACGTGCAATAAGTGTTTCGGCCTCCGATTGGTACGTGTTGTCTTGCCGCCCCGTCCTCGTACTTCTAAAGTCGCGCTTCAGCTGTACACCTGGGCAAAAGTTTTTTTCTAGAAAGTGTATTTGCACCAATTGCACCAGTCCAAAATGGGATGACAGCACATGTTTTAGGTTTAGTTTAAAAAATTTTTTTAGGTTGAATATGTATAATTTGGACTGAACCAATATCCAGTTTGGAGCCCTCAGTGTGGGTCCCTAAATGGTCTTTAAAGGGTTAATTTCGTGTGCTTCTATAACCCTCACTTTCAGGACATAAATGACAAGTTTTCTGACAGAACACCGCTCTATATGACACAGGCGCCACTGCTCTGATTCCACAGAGCAGCCCGATCCTGCCATGCCACACTGAGCAATCTGATTGGCTCCCTCATTTGCATGAAATGCAACATTTTCCTGCTCACTTCGCCAGCTTAAAAAGAAAGCCATCAGCCACTGGTGAACACTGGAGAAAGAATCGGCCTGTATGAACGTTATGTTACTGTTTCAGTAGGCGTTTTAACCTGATAATGACATCATACACTCCACCTCGGGGTACAGCTTTCACTTCTTTTATTTCTCATTAAGACATGTAATTAGATGAAATTGTTCTTGGCTAAACGAGGAAACAAAAACAGCTCTTGCTAGCGGACCTAAGCTGTTGAACCCTACATAACACGTAATTACAGAACAATCTGCTGCGGCTGTAAAACCTTTCCGCTGAACCTCAACAAACGCCACAAAAAAAAAAAAAAAACAAAGACGAGGGATGAAGGTGCGGAAGGATATTTAATTTGATTTAGTTTGGTTATTCACTGGGGCGTTCCTCCTGCTTTTAGAACTGTACTCAACACTGAATACTGACTCTGAAATTAGACCAGTAACACATCCCTAATAATTCGATAATTCATGTACTTTCTTCAATAAATATGTCATATTTGGCACTACAGTGCAAACTTATACTGTCATGGCTAGCTGCGTTTGGCGATTCCGATTCTCTCTGTAGCGTTACAGTTACATCAGCCACACAGGGAGCCAGCGGCCGCGGGACCAGCCTCCGATGCCGCTTCTGGATCTCAAGATCCTATCACGGAGCTACGCGGACAGATTACGGAAGTTGGGCACGCTGTTGGGCGGGAACTCAACTTTGGGAGCGCCATGAGACGTTGGAAACGCAGCTAGCGATGACAGATCTTTATTAAACACAATCCAATAGTCGGAACCGTAACCTAGCCAAAAGTCGAACGCTGGAAAGAAGCGAGAGACGAAGCCGAAGATACATAAACTGAAGGGCGTCACAACTGGCAAAAACCGAGTAGATCAGCGCGGAAGTGAGGTCAGAGAGGGCCTAAATACAGGAAGTGATAATGAACAGCAGGTGTGTGTAATTAGTATGAAGGTGAGTCCGATCGTGGGAGCGAGCGGGTGTGGTCCGCTGGGCAGGAAGACTGACCTTCTTGCTGTGATTGCAGCGGTGATACCCGCTAACGATGTTTCGCCTCTGTCCATGGTTCTGATCTTGAGCTGCTTGTCTTTTTGATGACTTTAGCTCCAGCACCATTTGCATTTAACCCAGGTGACTCGTTTTATCTGCCTGCATTTTGCTACAACAGCTGGCACCAAATGCCTAGTTTGACACTAAAGACGGTAAAGCTACCCAGGGTTTGAGACACGGACTGTCCCTGTCCCTGCGTATAAAACTGCATGGCTAAAAGAGAAAATCGAAACAGCACGGCTTTTCTGAGCAATCATCATTTCACTATAAACATCATCTAAGACGTCTTAGCAGCAGAGCGCTGGCCTCTGAACCTAATCCTCCACCTGCTCGGTCGGCACGGCGTGAGGGCGAGTCCAGGTTGCTGCGTGACAGCACGAGAGCGACCATATGCTAAAGAGGCTCGGGAACAAACTGACCTCTGTGATACAGAGTCATCAGATCAACAAAGCGGGCGTTTATTCAAACGGTCGGCGTCTTTAGACGATGCTCATGGCGCCGCACCCGGAGGTGGAAGGTCGTGTTTTGGGGATCGAAAAAAGGAGCTCAGAGTTCATTTAAAAGACAGGTCTGAGCTCAGGGGCAGATTCGATTGACGTCGGGTGAGAACCGCGTACAAAGGCGGCTCTGAAAATGGCAAATGAAGACAGCGGCTGGAAGGAGGTAAAAGGCTGAAGAGCCATTACGCTGAGCGGCAGGTGTTTTACAGCGCTGTTCACTAATCAATTCCTCAGTGAGCTTCAGCATGGTCAATCCCAAACCATGTGGGACTGGCGCGAGACTGTGCCGCCTGCAGCCCTGTACCACACTGCCCCCTGGAGGAGTGCTGGATAATCATCTCCCTCCTCCCTCCTTTTACAAATCAGCTGGACTGACACTGGAGGAGAAACAACCTTTTCTTTCTATTTTAGTCGACTGCCTTAAAGGCTGCGTGTCAGATTGTTACGGATACAAAGATAAAACAGCTTGGGAATTAGGAGAGCACTAACTTTTAGGGACGCTAACCATGAGGAGATTTACCCCCACCCCTTCCTCTCCACCTTGCACAAATGACTCTTTATCTGATCTTTGAATCTTTAATGAACAATCAACATTCATATCATTAAACAATGAAGGTCAGGGATAGGAACGCATATCAAACCTTTTGCATAGTAATTACAAGACAAGCTCTACTACTAATGACACCCGGCTCCCTGCTGTAGGTCCGCATGCTAATGAGGTCACTACAGAGCCAAAAGTATGCAGACATGGACCTAGAGGATTTGGCTTAATCGTCAACAGCCTTTATAACACGTGAGATCAGCGTACGTAACTCCAAGCATAAGCTGCACTGGTGCAAAGTTACTGGCATTGGGCTCTCAGACTTTGGAAAAAATGCTGGTCTGGGCGTTATTACTTTATTGCTATATCATTTATTGTTGACCTTTGATGCCTCGGGAGACTTATTTGTGATTCCCATTGACAATTTATTTAAAGATAAGGGCTGTGACAGAAGTTTCTCTTAAAATTGCTTAGGCAAAACAACATTAGATAGAACTTCTGAGATACTTCTGAGGAGACCTTTTACTTATCTTTTTTTTACTTCTCATCTTTCAGGACTCCTTACTTGGCCTTTAAGAATGAACTGTCAAGTCCACCAGAGCTTGATTCAGGACTGAGACTTTGAGAACGTCGTCTTTCCATTTGGTCTCGTTGTTGTCTGGGAGAAACTGGAGATATAAAGGATATTTGCTTTTTTTTTTAATTTTTCTTTCCCCTGACTATTTAGTAACTGGGTGGCAAAGTGGCTCCCTTGCGTAGCACTGCTGCCTCATTATAGCAAGAAGGTCCCAGGTTCAGTCCCAGAGTGGAGCGGCCCGTGTCTGTGTGGGTTTACTCCAGGTACTCCAGTTTCCTCCCACAGTCCAAAGTCAGGTGTTTTAGGTCGTTCGGTCACTCTAAAGTGGCATTGATTCGATGTTGTAATGGCTTGCCCGCCTATCCAGCGGGGTGGCATTAAATAATGGCTAAAACACCACTGCAGTTGCGGGACCAGAGACTGGTGGATCAAAGTGATCAAGGTGATATGGCAGCTTCAAAGCTTCTACTGTTGACCTTTAAGACCACAATGATTTACCACATATTAGTTGAAAGTCTTGGATAATGCCTAAATATAAATGTAGTCAGTGGGTCTACTGACTTTATTTGGGTTAACAATCTTACAAAATCTTACCAAGAACTTGATGAACCTTGGTTATGGATAAATCATTGTTAAAAGTTCAGACAGTTTGTGCCACTGTTGGGCCCCTGAGCGAGGCCCTAAAGCTTCATAATTTTGGGTCAGTCGGAAGCCGTTTAGATATATGGCCTTTGCGAAAAGCTGCAAATGTACCCTCGCTAGGATAAAGTGCTTACTGAAGATAGTTTATTGAATAAAACAAAATCTAATTTCAAAACCAAAGCTATAAAAACACTCATTTACACCAAAAGAATGGAGCGAAAAATTCAATAATACCAATATCAAGCTCATATGGAACCCCCACCCCCACCCCTCCAAACCCCCGTGCATGATATAAACGCCCCCCGCCCCCCGCCCCCCGTGCATGATATAAACGCCTAAACTCACTAGCATACGAAGCAGTCTGTGGATTATTAACATTTCAGATGCCTACTGGACTTTAAATGGTCCATAACCGCTAATGAACTGATTTCCTTCCTGGCTGTTTCTCTTCCTTTGTGGTCGTTTTGCAGCACAATCTGAACGCCGGTCCTTTCTCCTCCCATTAAGAGTACACAAATCTGTCTAGCGCTCTGCAGTTCATTCTCAAAGGCTTGCCTATGAAGCTCTCTCCACGTGCTAAGGAATGCTAATGGCTTAGTCGATAATACCCAATAATAGGTACTTTTATGAAGGTGTCAGTTCTTTTTTCAGAGAACCTGCCTTCCCTTTAATCTGAACTAATGGCTGCGGACTGATCGATTGATTTATTGACGCGTTTCTCTCCACGTCCTGTTAGCTAAACGGAAAAAAAAATGCGGGTTAAGGAAGCCGAAATCAGGGGCTGAAACGCCACGACATTCCTGATCACACTTACTGTTATTACTACGTTAAGTCACTCGGTCGGCTGAGCTGCCAAATGTAGCGCCCTATTACAGATACATACTGGCTCGACGATGTCATATCCACCTTCTCCCTTAAGCCTGGCACAGAATAAACAGAGCATGATGTCGTGCTGTGGACGTGTGCCATCCTGTGAGGCTTCACATCAGTGGAGAAGTGAGGAAAAATGTCCTGCTGCTATCGATTCCATACTGGCAGGGTCACATCGACTCCCCCAGGCAAGGCGCAAGGCACGGAAAGAGATCCGTTTGTGGTCTTCAGATTCTTTCCTTCCATTCCTGGGCCTTGATTTGATATCATCGTGTGTGAATCCAGGGTTTGAAGCCAGCTCGTCAAACGCAAACAAAAAGAGAAGTGTAAATTATGCAGAACTTAGTAAAGACTCAATCGCCTTATTACCTTAGAGAGAATGGGCAATAGGCAATTCTCATTCAAGCTCTTTTTCGGCTTTCCCCGTGTGTGCAAGTACACAATATCAGAGTTTTCAATCTGCAAAGAAACACGGCTAATCTTTTCACAAGGCCTATCGTATGAGGAAACATGAGCTCTGTTAACCAGATGTACTATTTTGCTAGCTACGTTAATGAGCATACTGACCTTAAAAGACGTAACGCAGTAATATTTATGGCTCTATTAACAGGTAAGTAAAGCCAGTTGCTTGGGAACACAGACTATTTCTGGACTGAACATTCTTAGCATTGTACGGCTTTTAAGGAGGATCATGTATCGAGTGAAAATTGGTATATTAGATAAACGTATAAATAAACATAGTGAGATTGGTACGACAGGATAGGACAAATTTCTTAAGGTTTAGTACAGTGGGATTGGTGGTTTGGGAAGAGTGAGATTAGTACATGGTAGCTGTAGGGACAGTGGGATTAGTGGTTTGGGAAGAGTGAGATTAGTACATGGTAGCTGTAGGGACAGTGGGATTAGTGGTTTGGGAAGAGTGAGTTTAGTACATGGTAGCTGTAGGGACAGTGGGATTAGTGGTTTGGGAAGAGTGAGTTTAGTACATGAAGGGCCAGTGTTCTGCTTGTTTAATTCTTACTGTGCATTGAAAGATGGCAGAACAAACTCTGTAAGTCAGAAGCATCTCAGTGCATAAATCGCATCTGTGCCGTGTTTGGTTATGATGTTCCAGACAAAAGCTTTAACTTAAAACATGTCCAGGTGTCTGATTATGTGAAAGCGTCTGAAGCTGACAAGCGCAAAATGAAGAGCCGGTACTTGCTGAGTCAGTCCGTTACCTCAATCCCTCAGGATCCCATCCATATGGACATAATGGACCAGAAGTTATTTCAACTCTCCTCTTCCCTTCTCTTTAGCCAGTCAACACTGCTTACATTGGCTCTCAGGTATTTAGGATTTATATAATGGATATTACATACAGTTTATTTAGAATATATAACCATACATACAATCTGTCTGCTGATGTTAGAGAAACAAATTCCCATTGTTCACACAAATTACAGACAAAAGGCCCAACGGAAATTCCCACTGGTGTTGGGATTTGGTACAGGAACTAGGTGAGATTTATTAACTTAAATTAGCTGGTGTATGTCCCAGAGGACACGGGCACAGATGTGGGCGTGGTCTGGTTGGTACACTAGTCCATTGTGGGGCTGGCAGAGCTCGCTAGCCTCTGCTCCCTCATGCTTAACCCTGGATTAGTAAACATCTTAGAACTTTGCCACGAGGAATGATGTTAACAGACTGCTCGCAAAAATTAGGGGGTATTTCAACGAGATCTGCTGGACAGTCTGATCCTGTCCATGCCCCATCACTGTCAAGTGTGTTTTGGCAGTTTTGGGTGACCATACACCCCACTGGCCAGTCATGGGGGGGCACTCTGGTCCAGTTTAAAATGCTTGTGCCACTTGCTACTTGCTACAATCACCATAACTGATCTCATTTACGTAATCAAATAGCTTTATTTGGCTTTTCATTTGCTTTCCTATTGATCTTGTTTAAGGAAATAAAATAAAATGTTTCTTTTTTAATCGCATTCCTATTCAGTTTTTGTAAGTATGTAGTCTCCCACCTACTCTGGATTAGGGTCTGACTCTTATCTTCCTACTTAAACTTACAAGCGAAGCAGTTGAAGGTCTGGTTTAAAGACCCAATTGGGACAACTTCCTAGAACCAAGATTTGATCTCACTACCTTCTGATTTGTAGTCCAGAGCCCTAACCACCAAACCAGCATCTCTTCCAGACAGGTGTTCTCTTGTGAAAAATGGGAGGTCTTCTCTTCTAGGTCAAATTGTTTAGCAATACTAAATCAAGGTTGCTATGGTACCCCAGAGTAAAGTATCATCATTTTAATGCTAAGGTAGCTGCAGTCAATTCCCAAACCCAGATTAAGCCAAAGCTCAATGTTAAAAGGATGATTAATCAGCATCAGCGCGGCTATTTATTCTGAAACATAAGTTAATCCACGTCTGGGAATATAGCTATAACAAATACCCAGGATTCTTTGTGAATAAAAGGAGAGGAAGCAGAAAAGAAAGAATTTTAAAAAGATCCTTTCTCACTATATTTAGGCCAATGCAGAAACCAATCAACGTGTCCAGCAGAATACCAAGTACTCAACTACATTTGGGTTCAGTTTCCATCCTGTGCCATTAAACAGTGTGGGACCTCCTTTGGTCCTCGTCTTCTGAGGATTCTTTAAACTAGATTCTGGATTATAGTCTACATTTATCTCCAAATGGTTAAAAACTAGTGTGGACCAGTTAAGTCTTTGATGCCAAGCTCATCGTTTAGGGGATCTATTGTTGTTCTTGCCATGCACCCTGTGTCACCAGCTAGGCAAGTGACCGGGTCATCTCGTCTCGTCTCGTCTCGTCTCATCTCATATCATCATTATCTCCCCCTTAATCCACACAAAATTACGGGCCAGCTGATGCCCAACTGGCAACTCTGGGCGCAAGGGCAGGAACAACCCTAGACGGGGCACCAATCCATCGTAGGGCACACACATACAGTCACAAACACACACACACACACAGTCACGCACAAAGTCACACAAAGATCCACTGTAGAGACACCAATTAACCTAACCTGGACTGTGGGAGGAAACCGGAGTACCCGGAGTAAACCCACGCAGACACGGGGAGAACACGGAGACTCCACGCAGAAAGGACCCAGGCCGCCCCGCCCTGGGATTGAACCCGGGACCTTCTTGCTGTGAGGCAGCGTAGCTTCCCCCACCGAGCCCCCCGTGCTGCCCTATATTATATTATATTATATTATATTATATTATATTATATTATATTATATTATATTATATTATATTAT
>JAUZST010006744.1:0-39974 GCA_034779995.1 Parotocinclus haroldoi
TTGGGCAGTTCCTTCGACCTCATGATTCTCATTAGCATTGACATGCACTGTGAGCTGTGAGGTCTTATATAGACAGGGGTGTGCCTTTATTAATCAACTCCAATCAGTTCAATTAAACACAGCTGGATGCCAATGAAGGAGCAGAACCATCTCAAGAAGGATAAGAAGAAATGGACAGCTTGTGAGTTAAATATAAGTGTCACAGCAAAGGGTCTAAATACTTAAGACCATGTGATATTTCAGTTTTTCTTTTTTAATAAATGTACATATATGTGTGTGTGTGTGTGTGTGTGTGTGTGTGTGTGTGTGTGTGTGTGTCATGGGATGTCTCACCTGCCACCAACAGAAAAGTCTGAGATAGAATAAAAGTAGGAGCGTAGCACTTTAGCATCTTTAAAAAACTCGTCCCCAAATGTGTTCAGTCTGTTTAGAGAGATCAGTAGGTCTGTGGCTGTCACCCACTCCTAAGGATAATAAGAAAAGACAAAAAGAATAATGAACAGTTCATCAAACACAGTTTTAAGTTTTTATTTGTGTTATATCAGTATATCAGTTCATATATATGTTATTTTATTATCCTATATGGTTATACTGTGTTCGATTTTGATGCATCAATAGTTAATCCTATTGTAAATAAACATTCAAAATAAATGTTTATTAATTGTGGTCTAGGTCATGGGAAAAATAGCGCCTAGCTGGTGGCACAGGATGCAGGGTGACAACAAACATACACAGGTTGCCAATTCATCGTAGGGCACATACACTCACACACACATGTACGTTTTTGAAATGCGGGTCTAAAATGGTAATGACTTCCCGCTGAGGACTCAATCTTTTACATCATTTAAATTAATTGTTATTATTTACTTAATATTACTATTAAAACATAATTAACTATTTTAATCATTTAACTATTTTAATTAACAACTAGAGCACCCTAGGTGGTTAGGTCCCTTTTTGGGTCTTGGTCCACCCAAAGTTTCTTCCTACAACATTTAGGGAGTTTTTCCCTTCCACTGCTGCCCTAGGCTTGCTCAATTTGGGATTGGCTTTTTAAGATAATATAATATTGTAAAGCGGCAATGAGACAATCACACACACACACACAGTCATGCACACAGTCACACACTAAGAGCCACTTTAGAAACACCAATTAACCTAACACGCATGTCTTTGCACTGTGGGAGGAAACCGGAGTACCCAGAGTAAAACTACATTGAACCTTCTTGCTGTGAGGCAGTGGTGCTACTTACCGAGCCACTGTGCTGCCGATTTCTTCTTCTTCTTCTTACTGTATTATTATTATCATTAATATTTGTAGTGTGGTTTCATGAATTGAATTGAACTCCTGAATAAGGCTCCTAACCCTTAACTGCTTGGATGGTACATTGTAATATTGTAATATCAGTTGATTTTGGCACCCAATAGCGTGTTATTTTAAGAACAATAACAGTTATTTGGCAATAGCAAGCATTTGGACATATTCAACATTAAGCTACACCGAGTGGCCACTTAAGAGACGCCCTTCTCGTAGCGTTATGAACTTTTGGATTTCAGAACTGCAACAATTTGCCATGGCATAGATTCCTCTAGGTGCTGAAGGTTCAATGGAGGTCCTGACAAGTTCCGAACATGCTCTGAAAGTGTCCTTCTGCCATGAAACAGTTGCCATGAAAGGAAGTACATGGTTTTCCACAATGCTTTGATAAGTTGCATTGTCCAAACATCCATACACTGGTCATTGTAGGACCCACCAGGAGTGTCAGAAGAAAACATTTTCCACATGGTTACTCCACCTTCACCAGCCTGAACTGTTGACACCTGACAGGAAATGTTTGTAGATTCATGCTGCCTGTGCCAAATTATACAGACACAGAAATAGAAATCTGGATTTATCTGACCAGGCCATGCTTTCCCACTGCTCAGTCAGCTTTTTGTGCTCTTTTTTTGACTGGAGTCTTACCTTTTTGTTTCTCCTTAGACATTACCAGCACAAAAAACTGGTCATCTGCTGTTCTAACCCATATGTGTTAAGGATGTCAAGCGGTGCATTTGGACACATTCGTTATAGCACGAGTGCTGCATATAGCAGCAACTTGCTTGAAAGCGCACGTTTGCCATCCTCCACTAACCTTATTCATCAAAGTTTCTTATATCCACAGATCCCCTTTACTTTGGCAAGTTTTTCCTCCATTATACCAACCTTGGTAATATCTTGTCATAGTCACATGCAAAAAACCACAAGATAGGCAAGATAGTTTATGATATACTGACTTCCCACCCCTGCTATTCTAGCACCAATTATCATGTCTTGTTTGTGATGGCTTAGATCGCTCTGTTTTCTCATACTAATGTGGATTCACACTGAAACCGATCCACTGAACACTTGATATTCTGCTGCACTCCAGGTCTCATTTCCATACGGGGACGCTCTGATCGTGAAAGAGCACGTGTCTCTAATAAAGTGGCCACTCAGTGTAGTGCAAGTGAATGCTGAACTGAAAAACTATTTTTTAAATATTTCAGGCAAAGAATAACATACACTTTATACACTTTTTATATCACATGACTTACATGGCGGCTTTGAGAGCCTTGTTTAAATATACCGGACTTCAGGTGTGTCAGTTTTAGCTATGCATTGCCACCTAAAGGTATATTGACGCCATATAAAAATGTCAAATTATTTGTTAACGTTGTACACTATACTATTTCTCGTAAAAGCTAGCAGAGATATGTGTTACAACCTGGTGGGTGCACGCAGCAGCGTTGAAACAGTGTTTACTTGTTTTTATGGGGGTCTTGTAGAAAGGTGAATGAAATCAATGAGGCAAATCCCTAGCAAATAAGTTTTATTTAGCGTTTATATAACGTTACCATATTTGTTGGAAAGCTAAAGCTTACGTTTGCCGGTGTGGTAGTTTCGGCAGTGTTTGGGGAGCACCAGCCGTCACTGTAAGGACTATTAAACCAAACTTCCCAGTTTGGGGGGCATTCACTAGCGTCTGGTGACGCACAATAGGAGCGCCCAATTAAAGTGTGTTTGCATTGTAGCAAAGTTTATTCTGTGCTGCCATAATCTTGTGCATTTTTTTCCTGTCAGGAGGCATAATTTGTAATAATATTGTCTGATAGAGATCGTGGTGGAGTAGTAAGATTAATGTTGTCTGTATTTTTTTTTTTACCTGCATAAGTGGTATGGTCCATTGGGGCGGGGCTGTTTGATTATAAAAGGCATGTGTTTGCCATTCCTGAGGAGGCCAGCATATTGAACAAACCTGTTGTGTGGTGTGGGGCCTCAGTCTCAGTATGGTGAAAAATGAAGCGCTTATGTCTGTTATTGTTTAGCTATTTTGCATGGGTTAAATGTGTGGTCTTTTATTTGTTTTTGGAGTAGGTTTTTTTGTTTTCTTTGACCCTCGTGTCATAGTTTGTTTCTTATTTTATTACATTGCGGTGAAAATACCACACTTGGGTGTGTGTTATCTGAAAGGTAATAAAATACACATCTTTTGCTCATACGCTGTGTCATCCTCTGCTTAAAAGACCACCTGTCACGGATACCTTAGGACAAGGCCCTTGCAGGTGAGTGGATTTAACTAGTTTTGATTAGTAGTAAATTTAACAAAATTGCAAGGGACTGAAGCATATCTAACCGACACTTACAGAGGCCTGTTCTAATAGCAGTCTTATTACTGTAGTGATGTGCAAGGCTTGCGTCAGAAATAGCAACAGCAACCGAAGAAGAGAAAGGTGGGTACATCCGCTGCTAAATCTAATAGCAGATTAGAGGAAATTGTTGCGGAAACAAGGCAAAACACAAAAAAATCTGCCAGTATGCACTTGGTTGCAGTATCCTTGGTTGTTTCTCCAGATATTAGGTGAAAAGAACAACTGTCACCTTAGTGGATTTTAGTACCATCAGCATAAATGACATTAATTAGCTGCTACATAATTCTTATGGATCAGTCTGAAATGTAACTGGAGAGTTATACAGCATCAGCAGCTTTGTTGGATCCATGACCTCTGTTTCATCTTATTTTTTTCATGACTCCCACAAAGTACGTTTTCATTACAAATATAAAGTCTCACAAATATGCAATATATATAAAAAATAAGATGTTCTGAAGTAGTGACAGCACATAAAATATTTGTTTCATGCAAAAAAGACAATTGCTATGTTGTTTAACCAGTTGTGTGTTTACCATAAATGTTCATTGGGAGGAATTTTCTTTTTTTGGATGCTATGGAATACTTATGATTAGGGTCATCCAAGACTTAAGCGGAAGTCATTCAGGTGGCTATCAAAAAATGGAATTTGACACTCATGTTTGCTCCCAGCAATAAACAAATTGTGAACTAAAAGTCATACATTTTTGTCCTGAAGTTGCCAAGAAAGTCTGTAATCATGTCAGATGAACATGCATCCTTTTCTATAGTCTTTGTGGTAGTAAGGATTTTTCTGTCTTCAATTAGAAGCCTACTTTGTAGGCAATTAAGTATGCCAACTTTCAACTTTTTGCATTCGCAATCCAAAGCCCTAACAAACTCTTTAATGAGTCCCAATTTTATATGCAATGGGGGGAGCAACACTTTTTCAGTTAGTTCATTCTTAATACTCTTTTCACCGATCTCAAATGTATCTTTAGCACACCAATCATTTCTTGTATAATGTTCTGCCTTTGCTCCACTATGTTTATTTCACATTCACATTCATTCTGCTGACCACTTTGGCAGATACTCATTTAAAAGCCATTCAACTCAGCTTAAGTGAATGGCTGGCACATTTTGGCATCAACTACCGAGGCCACAAAATCTTCTCCTGAGTCTTTCGAAAATTGGAATGACAGTGATGATGAATTCGTAGTCTGAACTTTCAAAACTACTGAAAATAGGTACAGAGACTTATGTGAGCATCTGGTCTTATAGCTAAGTAAGATTTGGGTACTAGTTAGAGGATTCTCTATTTGTGTTTATACCTGTAATAATTACCATGCAGAGGTTTCAGTCATCATCATGGTGTTGAGGGTCTTCTCACAACATTGGAACTTCAAAGCTGAGACATTTTTCTCTGACCTTTAGTCCACTTTGTCAGGTTTTTAATACATGTCCTGAACACTTTATGTGGTACCCAAGGTTTGTTATTTGTCCTTTGTTTGGGTGTTTAACAAATTTAACAGAATATGTCAGGACCATTCCAGCACTGTCCATGAACTAAGTGTTGGATGACACAACAAAACAGATTTTCCTGTCTGTTTTCATACTGCTTATATATACATAAATACAATTCAGATGTCAGTAGATGTGAAATGTTAAATAAGTAGTCTTCCTATTAGATATACCGATTACATATGCAGCATTTCTTGTCTTTCTGTGCATAATTATCTTTTTGTGTATTTAACATTACTGCTATAAGGGGTTATGAGTATGAGTAGCTTTTCGCAAAAAAGCACACATAAAGATCACGTTATCTTGTAGTCAGCAAGACCTGTGTTATCACTAGACAAATAATAAAAATTATAATAGGATCCTAACATTTTGTTTAAAAGTAGGAACTCACTCAGATTTGCTTTAGTTGGTGAAAGTGTCTTATGTCTAAAAAATGTCTAGCCTGCCTTGTAAACCTGACCCTTTTCATAAGTGTAGTTAAACTTTCTTTTTTGTAATTAATTAATTAACTAAAATTCTCTCTTAGCGGGGTTACCTCGGAGCACTATTCAATCTTTACAGCTATTTCAAAATTCAGCTGCAAGTCACACTACACCACTGCTCTGCTCTTTCCACTGACTTCCTATAGCTGCTCACATCACATTTAAAACTCTGAGGCTTGCTTTCAAAGCTAAAAATGGGCCTGCACCCTTCTACCTTGCAGCACTTATCACACCCCGCACTGCACCTGACACACACTTCGGTCTTCTAGCACTACTCGACTGGTCCCCCTGTCTCTCAGGGGACGAGGAAGGCATTCATCTAGACTCTTCTCTCTTTTGGCTCTTAAGTGGTGGAATGAACTTCCCCTCAATGTTTGAACAGCTGAGTCTCTGGCTATCTTCAAACGCCGCTTGAAGATCCATTTATTCTGCACTTACCTCAACTAACCCTTGGCCTTCTCTTTCTCTCTCTCTTTCTCCCTCTAAAAAGAAAAAAAACAATCTTTACAGTTTCATAAATGTATTCCTGTTTAGATTCCAGATTACGTTACTGATGACTTAAAGCAATTTTGTAGGTCGCTCTGGATAAGGGAGTCTGCTAAATACTGTAATAGTAATTAATATGTGTTTATTGCATATATAATTGTATATATATTTGCATTTATAGTGCAGTTATCAGTTGTTCGGTTATCATGTTGCTTGATTATTATGACTGAAGCTCATAGTCTGATGATCTTTTAGCAGTGGGATGCCTGATAGAATGGAAGTTTTACCTTGCGGAATGTTTATTAACAAATTATTTCTTCTTTATCTTACAATCTAGCAAGAAATGGCTACTGGAGAGTATAATTGCAATAATACTCTCAAGGTTCTTCTATAATGTGAGATACTGGAACATGTGTACTGCCGTATATACAGGCTGCTCTGGGATAGTCAGCTAATTGTGAGGACAGAACCCTATAGCTTATACACCTAAAGGCTTAATATATCAGAGACTAGTATTACATGAGGAGATGATAATGTAATTAACCCTAGAGTGATTTATGTAGGAGGCCTATTCTGTGAGAGCTGACATGTCTGCTGACGAGTCTTTCCACTGAGGACTCATTTTATAATATTTTATGTTTTATAATATAGTTTATTAATTTTATTACTAATTTAAATGTTACTATTGGTTTGTTATTGATTTAAATTGTTATTTACCTAATTTAGCTATAATTTAATATACTTTTAAGTATTTATTTAATTACCATCTAGGCCACCCATGGAGGACGGGTCCCCTGTTGAGTCTTGGACCTCCCAAGGTTTCTTCCGACTACTTTCAGAGAGTTTTAACTTGTCAAGGCTTGCCAGGCTTGCTCAATTCGGGATTGGACTTTTAAGCTAATATAATATTGTAAAGCTGCTTTGAGACAATGCTCCATTGTAAAAAGTGCTATAGAAATAATTTTGAACTGAACTGAATTGAATGTCTGTAGAGATTCTGTCACACTGGTATCTGCTGAAGAGTTTGATTATACCTGTACCTGCTTTGCACACCTATGGGGAATATGTATACCTAATTCCAGCATTGTTCAGGTTTAGGCAAACTCACAGAGGGTTGGAGGTCTTCCCTCAAGTAATCTGAATTCCTGCTTTAACATAGCGAGTATTTTATCCCCCTAACCTACTATCAAAATTAACCTGCTCAAATTAATTACTTTTTAATTGTATTTTACTCTATTTAGAAGTCAATAGTTGTTTTATATTATTTTGCAGCTAGAAACACCTACACACATGAACCATGTGATAGAGAAGACTATGATTAAGAAGTTATTTTGACCCATTCGTACATTCTCTATTGGGGACAGGTCAGGACTGCAGATGGGCCAGTCCAGTATCCGTCCCCTCTTCTTCCATAGCCTTACTTTTGTAATGTGTGCTGCATGTGGTTTTGTATTGTCTTGGCAAAAATGAACTAACCTGGAAAAATGATGCCTTCAATACTCGAAAATTTAAATGGCTCTAGCAAAAGCAGGCGCTTCTCGCAAGGGCAGGCACTGAAGCCAAAATATATCCTTTCAAAAGTGAGACCAAATTTTTTTTTCCCTGAAAATCTCAGATTTGAATAAACATGCCACAGCTCATCACCTGTCCCGGCGTTTGATATATTAAAGTTACGTCTCCCCACCATTCAATTAATGAATAACAAAGACACTTAAATTTGACTTCATTAAATATAGATTGATATTCTAACTAAAAGATTGTTCTCCATGTTTTCCATGAGAAGTATCATTTAGAAAATGAGCCAAGAACAAAAAATGGTTTACCACATACCAGTTTAGAATTTTGTTTTGAATAGCTTCTCATTGGAGAAGCACTAAAAGCCGCCCCTCAAAATTCGGCTTTCGACGTCATCTATTTAAATGTTATCTAAATATTCATGCATGCTGAATGAAACAAATTCATCCAGACAGCCAATCCAATGATGGTATGCAAATCTCTGAAGTTTAGAAAGTCATAACTTTGGCAATTTTCATCTGATTCTAAACATTACTTCAGTTTTACAAAGCTCTCAGTCTCACTTCATTTCTGAATTTTTGTGAGAAGCGCCTGTTTTTGCTGGATTTTTTTCAGTAATGTTTTATGTGGCATTTGTGAATGTAACTCCACATTGTAGTGCTTGACAAAGTACCCTTGTCCAATGTGCCTATATCTGCTATTGTTGAATGACGATTTTAGATGCAGTTGCGTCTTAGGGAACAGAGATCACAAGTCTTCAGCTTAAGCTTGGCTTTAATTCCTACAGATTCGTTGAATTATTTAATAATATTATGCACTGAGGAGGAAGAACTACAAATCCCTTCAAGTCTTTTTTCGAGGAACATTGTACATTTTAAATCATTTTCTCATATATTTGTTGACAAACCGGAGATCCTTTGGCCATCTTTGCTCATCAAAACACTCAGCCCTTGTTCCCATGGATTCTGTCTGTTTTTTGTATAAAACCATAAGTATAATTACCTGTTTGAAACTACATTATTCAGTTTTTTACTGTAATTACCAGCCCTAAATTGCCCAGTGTTAACTTTTTAAAAATGTCTTTCAATCTTGAAATGCAGGAATTGATGTTTATTAACAATTATCAATTAAATAGAAACATGATATGTCTTGGGTTCATACAGCCTGCAATAATGGGTTTAAATAGTTTGAAATACACGCCAAATTATTTGTAATATACATTGCATTTTTTTCTTTTATTTTCTATATTTTCCATCCTGTTCTAACGTTTAATAAGGGTTATCTACAGCAAACTGCCTTGTGTTCTCTCCTAATGAAAGCAAACCTCAGAAACACGTATGCAGTAGGCTTGGTCAGGAGAGCGACAAGAGAAAAAACCTTCCATCTGATTAAAAACCAAAGCAATTCCTGGGTAATCTGATCGGGCTTATTCACCTGTAAATGACCACATTTAAAGCAATTTTGCTGATCTGAGATCTGGATCTCAAAAACAGCAAACCATGACCTGACTGTTCTTGACTGAATGCACTTGCTGCATTCACAATATGAGAATGTGTGCCCAAGGACCAGAAAAATAAATATTCCCTGGCCTTTTAATCACTTGAATGTTCTCATGAAAGAAATTTGCACCCCATTAGACAGGCTGGAATGTAAAGGTGAGTACATATTTATATTTCATGCAAGGGAACAAGGCCTGAGAGAAAGTATAATGCGGGGAAGAGGGTTACCAGCACCCGTAATGACATCAAAATTTTTCCTCTGAGGCAAAACTGATTTTTATTCAGAACACTGTATAAACAAGCACACAACTGTACTATTTTTGCTGCTTTTCTTTGTTCAGTGTAAATCTCCTCAAGCCTCCTTTTTCTGTACTATTCCTTTAATCTCCTCAGGGATCTGCTCCTTATTCTCTTTTTTAACAGTTTTCTGTTAAAATAAGATTCGCCACCCTGTTTTCTTTGGCTTTCTCTCTTTTCTTTTCTATACTTTTCGTCAAGCTTTACCCTAACTGTCTTTCCTTTTGGTCACCTTTGCTGTTGAGCGTTCCTCTTTGCTTCATTGCATTGACCCACTGGACCTTCTAAACTTTCTTGAGTGCTTAAAGGTTTGTGCAATGAATGACAAACAACTACAGGACTGCAGAGCAAATGGAAAAGAGAAACGGAGAAGAGGTAGTAGAAGAAAGGAGAATAAGAAGTGAGCGTAAGGCAACGTGGAAATTTAACCGTTTGATTATTATATTGCGTGATCACATGATTGTAGTCATGTTAAACAGGATAAACAATTGGTCTTGCTCCTGTTTGACAAACATATATACAATAATTATCCAAAAATTCAGCATAATGACAGAAAATGAATGAATGAATAAATAAATAAAACCATCACGGGATACAATATTCTTTCACAAACGTGCAAGACACCGTCGTCATTTTTCATCATAATCTATCAATAACCAAGCCAAGTATTACATGTGGAATGTTATTTTAAATATTATGAATTGTCTTATTAACAGAGCACGAGAGTGCAGAACATAAAGAGTGGCAGTGAAGAAGGTAAGGTCCTCAATGGGTTAGTGATGAATATGGCGATCGCCATCAATTATAATATAACGCTCTTAAAATTCTTCCATTCGTACACATCTGTTTGATTGGTGGGGTCTAAACTTTTGATAATTTTGTAGCATTGTCTAGCCTGAAGAGCATTACCAACCCATGTTTGGAGTTTTAGTTTCGTACCCTGATACACTTATACAAACATGACTTTTGATAGATTCATGTGCAACAGTTGGATTGAAAAGACCTGACTCTCATTAAACCTTCAAATTAACTGTTCAATTGAATATACTTTTGCAGTTCTCTTATGTCCTCCCCATGTCCATGTGGGTTTACTTGAGTACTCATTTTGGGTACTACTTAGTTTTTCACTCCACATTCCACAGATGTGTATGGTTAACCGATTGCCTCTGAGGAATGTGGAGTGAAAGATTGTCGACCAGTTAGGCATGCCTCTATGATACAAATGAAGACTTTGAGAGGGGCCGTGTCAAATTGGTCACCATCTGAACTGGTCTGACTTAGCTGTTAGGAGGTGCTTGGAAAAGTGGTTTTCCCGTGAAGGCACACAAACAGCAAAAGGGCTCTGGACATACCAGACAGACCACCAGTAGAGAGGACCATTTGATCCACCAACAAGCACAAGCAGCTGCCACAGTTTTGTTCTTCACCATCCAAACACAGGTGGCCAGACACACCTTCACTACACTGCCCTCTCTCTGACCGAACCATTCAAGGGGCCTAGCAGATTTGTTGTCATGGCAGTATTATATGGGCTGCCATTGACAGCCAGTCTCTGTCACCTTTGTTTGCAGTGGTGTCATAAACAAGAAACCTAGATCGGAACTATATTGTCATTAGTGACTGATCCAGGTTCTGTTTGGGATTCCAACACCAGTCAGATTAATGTGTGGGATATGCATTAAAACTGCTTTTCCTGTAGAGCAAAAACTTCCACAACTGCTGGTGTAATGATCTGAGTAGCCGTCACATACAACAAGTCAGTCGCCCCTAGTAGTGATATGAGGGGCACTAACAAATCAGTGATATGTATGTGACAGGACATCCTGCTGCCATATATGTTGCCTCTCATAGCAGGGGTTCAAACAAACATTTTTCAGCAGAATAATGATTGGATACAGCAAGAATTTCTTACTAATGTGTCTACCAGATTGTAACACTTATTTGGCCTGCCTGGTTGCCAGATTTATTGTCATTCATGCTTTCATGAGCCCAGCTGGGACACTAGCCTTAGCAACCTACAAGTCTGCAGGATCTAGAGGCTCTGTGGTAAAATGTGTCATAGAGGCATGTCTACAATATCTCATCAAGAGGTACACTACACAAATGTGGATCTAAGAGCATTAGCATGTAGCAACTTAATGCGCTCTTATGATAACACCCCAGTGTCCAATCAAACTACACCTGTAATCATTTACTCATCTGCCTGTGGTGTAACCGCATACCACGTTTTGTACCTATCCGGCATTTATACCTGCGTCCGTTTAGCTTATCTGTAGCTAATAGGTGACAGAGTGGGATTTGACTCAACTAATATATTAGCTACTTTGTTGTGCGCTAGTTGGGTCATACGTAGCCAAATTTGTTAACAGGGCGCTCAATTTACAAAGTCTTTTTTTGTTAATATATTGTAACGTCTCACACACACCACCTAGATATTCGGTCAAATCCATCATACTTAACCAGGTGTCTCTACATACATGATTCCAAACAGCAGCCTTGTTTGTGAATTCATAAACATAATAAACATTATAAATATGTATTATAATAATTATCATAAGAATCATTCAAACTAGAAAGTTACTGTTCACAAAATAAAGCAAATGTGATGTATATTACTTTACGGATTAAAAATAATTCACCTATAATTTAACTATACTTTAACTAAAGAGCAGTGTCTTGTGCACCATGTCTTATAAACTCCATGTAACCTCATCATTACCAACCCCATATTACTGCTGTTGTAAGCCTTAGTGAATAAGTAAGATCTAATACATTCTTAAACCATAATAATTGTTGTCATAAATGTCTTAAAACGTGAGCAAGATTTGAGAGGATATACATAAATAACAACCAGTCAGTCTATACATGCACAATGGCTTAGCCTCCAGCTAGAAAAGAACCTAGCACTGTAAAAGGGACAGGCATGTGCTAAACCTGCAATCACAGTAACAAATTTCAAACTCACTCCTACCCCCTTGGTCAGCAGCAAGCATTTTGCTTATCTTTATGATTCTTAACAATCCATCTAACTAAAATGATGGTATTGATATGAAATTTCCGTTTTTCCTCTTCTGGTTTTCATCATTGGGAAACATCAATTGTCTGGACTAATTGCACTTAAAGATAATTTTTACTTAGCAGGGTGAAAGTAATCTTTAGGAGGTTAATCATTATAGCCCTTATTGGCCTATTGTGCAAACGGCAGCAAAAGCTTAATTAGTGCTTGTTCTGTCTTTCTCATTTACCTGATGGCTTCATTAAAAACACTGAATAGTGGGAAGTGAGGTTCGATGGGACACAGAGCTTTAGTTTTAATTTGGAGCATGGTGAAATCTTGCTTCAGACCAAATAAGATTTTGTTCTTTTTAGATGGTTGAAGTTAGGCTTCTGGATGGATAGGGGCAGCTTGGAAATTACTAATGAGAAACAAGCTCGACTATTCCATACGATGTCTAGAGTGCTTAAGCTAAAGGAAGCTGGACCTTTTTGTTTTTGGTTCTTAAATATGCTACATCTTTTATCCAAAAGGCTTCTTCATTTCTAGACACTGATCGGAGGTCGCAGGGATTTGATATTAGCACACCTATGCCTGCACCCTCTGTTCTCCAGCTCTCTGTCAACAACCTACAGAGTTACACAGTGCAGGGAGAACATACATGCTTTGTTCAGGGGAACATCTGAGGGGGTACAGGATTTTAATAGATGACTAAACAAAATCAATTTGAATTCAAGGAGCAACTTGGCATATTTTTTAAAATGTAAAAAAAAAAACCACCCCCTGTAATAATGTCAGACAAACAAGTAAACAGTATCCCTTTGAGGTAAATCATTACTTCTGTGGAATAATCTAACCACTGGGTTATAAGGTGACCATTTGTTATTCCAACCAATTTATTTAGCTATGATGAGATGAAGAAAAACATGCACAAATTAGCATACAGACACCTATCCAAAAACGCAAGGTTGAAAGAAAAAGATTAATGAAAAACAGTAGTCATTAAAATAAAAAACGATCTGCCACGCCATGAACAGACGAAACCAAATATAATCTATTGGGGATGATGCACAAATAGAGTTCACAAGAATGATTACTACATGAATAATGAAGCTGTGGAGGTATTGTTCCTATTTAAGCTTCAGGCTTTTTTAATTCTTGTCACAGAGCTCAACCCACAGGGCTTTTGTCTTCTGTGTCATCCAGTTCTGAGTTCAAACATCCTCTTTTCTGCCTATCTGTCTTTTTCATGTGGCTGTTTGCTGGAAGTTAAGCAAAAGAGGTTTAAAGAGAAAAGACTGACAGCTGGGAAAGTGTGGAAAATAATAAATACATAAAGCGGTAGCGGGATTGTGGCAGGATTAAAATGTCAGTGTTGAAAGGATTACTTAGGAATTGTAACACACTACAGATTAATCCTGGGATTTATAAAGATGGACTACTTCTTACTTCAACTATTATTAAAAAATGAGAAAATTCAGCCTTTAACTAAAAAGTTCCCCATCAAGTAATGACTATTTTCTAACAAAAACAATGTGTAACATTATTTAAAAAAACACAACTGAAGCATTTTTCCCTACTCCCTGAGTGGTATAGCAACTACTCCACATCAGACCGGAAAGCACTCCAGCGGGGGGTACAAACTACCCCGCAGATCATCTGTGCCCTGTCACTCATCGACAACATCTACCACAAGCGCTGCCTGAGCAGGTTAAATAACATCATTAAGGGTTTCTACCGCGGGCTAAGTTTCACCGATGAGGTGGTAACCCTGCTGAACTCTGTATCTAAATCTTACTTAAATGTGTTACCTTGTACAGCATATCCTTAGACATCCTTCCAACACAGTACAACCATCTATATAGTTACACCATTTTTCATATTTTTTCAATTGTTTATTCTCACTGAAATATTCAATGTACAATATCATGTATATGCAACTCGACAATGTCTACTATTACATATAGCTCTACTGTCAAATTGTAGCATTTGGGTGTAATTATTTCTGTTTAGGGCACACACAGTGGCTCGGTGGGTAGCACCGCTGCCTCACAGCATGACGGTCCTGGGTTTAAGCCCGGGGTGGAGCGGTCTGGGTCCTTTCTGTGTGGAGTCTGTGTGGTTTTAGGTTAATTGGTGTCTCTAAGGTGGTCCTTTGTGTGTGTGTGTGCGTGTGTGTGTCTGTGTGTGCACGCCCTGCAATGGATTGGAGCCCCGTGTGGATTAAGCAGAAGACAATTAATGAATAATGTTGGTTAGAAGCTAACAACATTTTCTAGTATTCACATTATGTACAGTGACAATACAGTTTAATGTAATCTAATCTAATTTAATTACATAAGAATATAGGCATATATTTAGTATTTAACAATAAGATGGTTGGAACGCATTAATCCTATTTACACGACTTCTTATGGGAAATCTGATTCAGACTTTGAACAAATCTGAATTTAAGTGACCTTCTGGAACGAATTAAGTTTGAATTCAGAGGTTCCACTATATTTGATGGTGATCAGAATGTCTAACTCTCAAGCAGTAATTAATGCCTCTCTCTTTTACTGGGGTTTATACACTCAGTGGTCACTATTAGGTAAACCTCTTTGTTTCTACGCTCATTGTCCAGACTGTAGTCCATCTGCTTCTATACGTATTTTGTATAGAAAACACATTGCTCTAGAACAAGGAGGAGCAACATGATAGCTGTGTCTAGTGCACAGTGAAAAAAGTTTTTAAAAACTCCAGCAGCACTGTTGTGTCTGATCCACTCATACCAACATAATAGATATTAACACGCCACCATCAGCATATCAGTGTCACTGCAGTGCTGAGAATGATCCACCATACAAATAGTACCTGATCTGTGGGGGTCCTGACCATTAGAGAATAGATTGAAAAGGGACTAACAAAGTATACAGAGAAACAGACTGTGATCGTAAGTGAAACTGATACCATGGACAGTTAGTGTAGAAAGAATGAACGATCAGAAGAGAATGCTCAAAATATTCAAAGTAGTTAATGGCAAAATGATATAGCCATGAAATTGCCAAGCTCTACAGTTAGGGCAGTGATTAAAAAGTTCCAATCGCCTAGAACTCTGACAAATGTTTGGATGTCTCCACACAGTGAGACAATGGTAAGAAAGGAAAAAGGTATTGGGAAGGCCTGCCAGGAAAAAAAACCTGGACTGTTCCATGTTCTATGCTTTAACAACATGAAAATGTAGCTTTTTTGAAGAACAAGCTTTTTCACACTAAATGTGAGTTCGGTGTAGAAGGAATGCTGACTACACTGAAATTACTGTTAAATATAATGGAGGGTCTATAATGTTGCGGGGCTGTTTTTCTTCCAAAGGCCCTGGGAAAGTCATTAGGGTAAAAAGCCTCAGGAAAAATGTACAGTGAGATTTCATAGTGTAACTGTAAAAAGTTTTAATGTGAACTTTCATAGTTTGATCATAATGTTACAACAGTACTTGACTATGAATTGACTATAAATTATTTCACAGTCATACTATGAATTTTTATGGTAATACTGTCAAATTTAGAAAAAAAATGGATTGTTCCTCTGCCATGAACCTGTAAATGGGCCACCAGTGTCTCTTCTAACAGAACAATGATACAGAACATGTCCAAATCAACATGGTGGTTCACTAACCAAAGGATCACACTTCTGCCATGGCCATCTCAATATCCTGATCTAAGCCTTATGGTGAACCTGCAGAATGATCTAAAGAGGGTAGTGCACCTAGGACCTGGATGATCTGGAGAGATTATTGTTTTTTATTGATTATTGTTGATTATTGGAAAAAAAAATCCTGCACTGTTTTCTCCAATTTTATACATTGATGTTACTGACAAAGAGAAGCTATTATCATATTAAATGCAGGGGTGCCAATAAATGTGGCACATGCGGTTTTGTCAAAATGATCATTTGTTGATGCATTTTTTCAGTCTAAATGCACTTCTCATTTTTTCAGAGTAATATTAAGCTTATTCAACAAAAGGTGAGCATCATAACTTTTTAAATCCTCTATTCCCAGGGAAGTGAATAACTGTTTTTTGTTTTTTACATTTAATTATTTTCTGCAAGAGAACCACATTGTGTACCACATTTATCACGTTCCCATACCCTGGTCATAAATAGCGTAGAAGGTTTTGCTGTAATGGCCTCCAGTCTTTTTAGACCTTTCACTCGACTTTCCACCATGACCGTTACTATGCCATTCCATTACTAATTGGACATATCAAAGTTTACTTTAGCAATAATATTTCATTCTGTTAATTGCTTTTTTGCCCCTTGATGCTGTGAACTCATGGTTGTGGGCTGTTATCTGGTATGGTTTCCTGCATTGGACATACTCTATATACACTGAACAATCACTCTATTAAATGCAGCATCCATTTGATCTATTCAAAATCTGTCCCAAACCAAACCTCTACTCTCCCAAATAAGTCCTTGTATTTGAAGGTGTTAGTCACATATAAATAAGCACACATGAGCGAATATATTTAGTTAAGATTATTATTTGAGGATAAGAGTACATTCTCACGATACACATTCAATTATTTTCTTTATTTTGTAAGCAAAGGTATCATAACACCATCAAACATAAAAAAAAATACAGATCACCATGATCAACCTAATGGTTGAAACAATATTTTTAAATAAAACTGCTTGCTAATAAAACTCCAAGTATGAAATTTCTACTTTATTGTAAATAATCTGGACTTCAATCAATGTGCAGAAATGATCAAGAGAAATGTGAGGCTCCAGAGCTAAAATGCAAGAGCCTGAAGGGTCTGAATAATTAGGTCAATGTGAAAGTTTAGTTTGCAAAAATGTACTTCTGAAGAAAATCTACACTACTGGCTACCAAGTTCTAGTTTTCAAATTTGAAGCTCCAGCTCATCTGGCTAGTTGGTGAAAGCACTTTCTCTTTTAAACATGGGATATGCTAACTAAATCAACTAGTCATGTGGTCCAGATATTCTAGCGGCGTTTTTCACTGCTGTACACACAGTGTAGTAACCCTTGAGTGTTTCTGGGAAAAAAAAGCTTTTTTAGATTTTTCCAGACTAAAATTTCGCATTGACATAAGTATTCAGACTCTTTACTAGGACACTTTGATCATTTCTGCACATTGATTAAAGTCCAGTTCTGAAAAATTCAGTTGATTAGACATGATTCACAAAGACACACTTCTTTTTTTATTAGGTGCCATAGATAATAATGCATATCAGAGCAAAAACCAAGCCATGAGGAGGAATGAACTGCCTGGAAAGATCTGGAGAAGCCTACAAACATTTCCCAAGAGCAAACTGTCCCCCATGATGGTTAAATGGAAGACGTTTGGAACAACCAGATCCCACTGGTCACTCAGGTGAACGTTCATTCATTCATTGTCATATCCACTTAGCCTAGCCAGGGTCACAGGAGAGATGGTGCCTAGTTAGCAGTACAGGGCAGGAACAACCCTAAACAGGGCCCCAATCTAGCCTAGGGCACATACACTCACAAGCTCATACACATAGTCACACACTAATGGCACGTTTGAAACATTGAATTAACCTAACAAGCATATCTTTGGAATGTGGGACGAAACTGGAGTACCTGGACTCATGTAAGCATGGGGAGAACATGAAAACTCCACACTGGTGGGATCTCGGATAAGGTAGCAGCGCTGACGACTGCACCACCATGCCACCTGTTAAGCTTTCATTTTTTAAAGATAGTGTGCAAGACGGTGGACTATGGACCAGAAGGTCCAGGGTTCAAATCCCACCTCAAATCCCTGCCACAGTTGGGTCCTTGAGCAAGACCCTATCCACAATTGCTTGAATTATAAGACTGCATCAATTGTAAGTTACTCTGGATTAAGGACGTCTGCTAAATAAACATAAATGCAATATATATGGACATCTAAACATATGCCTGATGAATATTTCCTTTCAAAACATTGGTCATTTACTCTATATTATTTCAATTAACCCACTTTGTTGTTGTTGCTTCTTGGCAAATGTAATCAACTGTTGCAGCCACTGCAGTAGATCACGTTGACTGCCACATTTTAGAAGCTGTTTCAACATACAGTAGTTTTGGCTAAGAATTGTACCAGCATGTTCTTCTAAACGTTGCTTCTTGCACCTTACATTTCAGGTAATTACATCAGCTATCCTCTTGAGTATGCAGTTAATGCAGACACACAATCATGGGTCAAACAATGAATGATGTCAGGGTTTGTTCAGTCACTTATGATGCAAACTCACAAAATACTGGGGAAATGTCAAGGTGGATGACTGGCACTTCTTCCACCTCACCCCCTTCCTACCACTGCAGATATGAATAATCATTTGCTGTCAGCAGATAGCTTTGTTTTGTAGTCTGTCATGCCATGTGCCAATAGCAGGTTCCCACTGGCATACTGAATGACACGTTGGGGACAAACAAGCTTGTGTCAGGGACAATGGTGGCTCAGCTGATAAAGTTCTGGAATACTAATCAAAAGGTTGTGAGTTTAGATCCCTACTCTGTTGCATCATGAAGTAAGAGCCATGTGCAGTTTTAAAGAGATACAAGGCTGCAAGCCTCGCCATTCCTTATAAAGTATTTCATATGCGATGAAATAATCAAGCAAATCATGGAGTAGGGCTAGGCCTGGCTCCAAAGGACTGGGCAAAAAACACAACAGTTACACTTCCATAAATATGGAAGGTGCAACAAAAAAAGTCATTATAATTGAATCAGAGGCGACGCTAGCAAAGTTATTTTGCCTGGGGGACAGAATCTTTACTTGATATGCTTGAATGCTTTTAAAATTATAACTAATAACATCAGGCGATGTAACCCTGGAGCCAAACAAAGAAAATAATAATACCAAAATGAATAAGTTAAATAAAATACTGCAAAAAAACACATGCCCCCCTGTTACAGACATCTGTATAATTACCGTACAAACTGCCGATACTGGTGAAGATATGGCACAAAGGTTAGTTATCTGAAGAGGAAAAAGATGGCATAGTGTATCTATGTATTCATTCTTCCTTCCTGCAAGCATCATAGGAGGGTCGTTCAAAAAGTAATGCCCCATATTTTTTTCTCACAACATATTTATTCTTAAGAGTCGGAATTTGGTGACAATATAAATCAACATTTCTTGTTCTTGTCTTATTTTTCTACGTAGTCTCCATCACGTTCTACGGCCCTACGCCAACGTTGTGTGAGAGCATGTATTCATAATGTCTGGAGCAGTGGCTGTGACAGGACATTCGTGGCTGTTGAGTCTTGGTCCTCCCAAGGTTTCTTCCTTGCCACTGTCGCCCTAGGCTTGCTCAATTTGAGATTGACTTTTTAAAATATAATAATATAATATTGTAAAGCTACTTTGAGACAATGTACCACTGTTAGAAGCGCTATATAAATAAATTTGAATTGAATTTAACTTCTGTAATATTGATCTGGTCAGTTCGAAGTATCGACGAGGGCTTGTTGATCAATCAATCAATCAATCAATCAATCAATCAATCAATCAATCAATTTGAATAGAGGAGCAACAACGAGATGACTCCAAAAACGTGGAATAGTTTAATAGGTGGAGGCCATTGACATTTTGTACCTTCTGGTATTTTCTGGCTAGTTTTCACTCTTTTTGCAGTTGGCTAGGTTTAGCATCACTGCTCGTACCGTGCAGACCCTCAACCCTACAGAGGTTTCACAGATCCAACTTTTGGAGGATGGGACACAAATACTTGCCACTGCCTGAAGGTCTGCTGTATGGAGGAGATTCAAGGAGACAGTCAGTTACTCTATGAGAGCTAGACAAGGCAGCAGAAGGTCCTTAACCTCTCAGCAGGACCAGAATCCACTCCTTTGTGCAGGGAGGAACAGGACCAGCACCACTGTCCAGCACCAAAACGTTCCATTGGCATTTGCAAACTAGAACACCAAAATTGGCACATTCGCCACTGGCACCCTGTGCTTTTTACAGATGAGAGCAGGTTTCACCTGAGCACGTGACAGACATGACATAGTCTTGAGACGCTGTGGCGATTGTTATGCCGCCCGCAACGTTATGCAGCATGAACGGCTTGGTGGTGGATCATTAATGGTAGAAAAGTTTATCATAACCTCTTCTATAGTCTTTGGCCTTTTTTACCAGTTAAACTGATTACTAATTTCTTTGTAACACACAAAGCTCTACATGGCATGGCTCCACATAAGTGAAGTATTAGAGTCTTACAATCCAGTTCATGTGATCCCTCTTGGCTGTGTTACCTTCTAGTTTGTCCTCTTTCTAGCTACGCTGCTATAGGTAGCGCTGCCAGAGCTTCATGCGGCACACGGCGTCAGTGATTGTTAATAGTCTCTGCTCTTAATCAATAACTAACTACATTTTCTCTTTTCTCTCCAAATTTGTGTTCCAGTACTAGTTCCAGCCCCACAAGATGTTAGATGAACCTCCACTTCAGCAACACTACTGATTTTCATCAACAGAAACCAGTCCCACCATGCCTGGATCCCACCATAGGGCAGTAACTCTGTGCTTCCCTCGGTTGGCAAAGGATGATATGCGTCCAAGGACTTTCCTCCTGATGACTCAAGATTCACATATATAATGCTATTCTATTCAAATTGAAATTGGGTTGAAATTGCAGCCTGTTTGGAGTTTGCATGTTCTCACTGTCTGTGTAGGGTTCCTGTTAAAGACTTGTATTAGGTTATCTGGCATCTGCAGAGTATTTTACTGTGGGTGTGCAAGTTTAGGGTTTACCCCGTTTAGGGTTCTCTGTACTGCTGAATAGGCCCTGATACCTGATGACCCTGAAGGGCAATTAAGCAGGTATGGAAACTAAGTGACTGTCACTCAGGGCCATCAAAAAAGGCACAGATCATTATTATTCCACCATCACCATCAGCTTTGGGCAGAAATTGGTGTTTGTCAGAGAAGCATCATTCCCTAACTCCACAGAAAGGCGCTGAGTCCATACCTCATGCTTGTGTACTTTTTGAATCAGAAAGAATCATCATGTACAAGTGTGAAACGGACACTGGCTATTGTCCCACTAATTCCTTCCGACAATTAGCAATCAAAGTTAAGTACCTGACATTTATTTCGGCCATGCCCTTCCTAACCCTCTTATATTGATTGTAGATCAGGCGCTGCCATTAGAATTAAACATGCATTAGAATAATTAGTGTCATTTAGACATGTAACACATTTAAGGATGTAGGTGATGAGAATCTTTTGTGTAGATCATTTACATTATTTAGTGTACAGACATAAAACACAAACATATTCATGCAACGGATCACCATTTTAATCCTCATTTTTCATTCCACAGCCCTATCATTTGGATTAGTAATATTTTTTTCCTAGTCACAGTCTCAGTGAATCTTATCCCTGGATCACTAAGCACAAAGTGGGAAGATACCGACATCATTCAAATATTTTCTCTATTTCTGCATAAACGTGACCTCAAATACCATCAGATATTCACACGTTCCAAATGCATGTGAAGATGATTCAATAAAAAACAGACAAGTATATTATATTTGGTATATATAGTAAGTGAACCTTTAGAATTCTGTAGTTAATACAAAGACACTCTAAACTCACTTTCTCACTCTAATGGGATTAGGATCAGGCAGAAGTGGGAACTCAGGAGCATTGAAAGCGCAGGGAATTATCAATGTCTGATCTTCACAATACGTTTGGGAAAGTGTATCATGGCACAAACAAGGGGGATTATTAGGCTGGAAAAGGTTACAAAACTGTCTCTGAAGAGTCTGAACTCCACCAATGCACAGCCAGACATATTGTGTACAAATAGAGGTAATCCAATACAATTGTTACCATTGTGGGTGACCAATAGTCTACAAGGACTGAAACAAGCAGTTAGTTTGAGGTTTAAGTGCAGTTACTGCTGCAGGGGATCACACCAGATGCTGTATATGTATATATATATATATTTTAGGAAAATGATGATGGTCATATAGAACATGGAACATGGTCATATTTATGTAGGTACACAAAAAATCTAGATGCCTCATAAATAGCTTGAATGCCAGGCTAAGATACTACACACACCAACACCAGAGACAACATAGCATCCATAACATCTACTAGCATATTTTCATAATGTGGAGTAGCTGACTGTGCCACACCCCCTGTGCATGGGGGGTGCACACTACACTACACTACCATACAGAATACTACAACTTAATTATTTCAATTAACGTCTAGGTCACCCAAGGAGGACCCGTCCCTTCTTGAGTCTTGGTCCTCCCAAGGTTTATTCCTTCTATATTCAGGGAGTTTTGCCTTTCCACTATCGCCCTATGCTTGCTCAATTTGAGATTGGCCTTTTAGTATAATATTGTAAAGCTACTTTGCGACAATTATAAAAAAAAACACTATAGAAATAAATGTGTTGACTGTTGTGCAAGATCAAACTGACAAATACATGTCTGTGTCTAATACACTTGAAAATGTATCTCACTCACCTAGGGGTCGATAGACGGGCAAAATGGGTAATAATAAATACAGCAACATTCACACCACATACTTGACAGTTACATTTAAAAAATCAAGCGCAAACCTGTAGTACTGGGCTCTCGTCAAAGTTGTATGCACTGGGTCTTCCTTCCAGGGTCGAGAATGCTACATTTCCTCCTGTCAGTGGTGAGATGTCACTAAACTCATCTGTACAAAATGCAGTCCTTTCCTCATCTCCAGGTTTGAGGAAGGCCTTGGGGTCCTTTCCGTAGGTCTTTTGGCATGAAGCACTGTAGTATTGGTATGGCTGCCAAGGTGATGTCTCAGTTGTACGCTTATAGATGGTGAAGCTCTCTGGACGGCTGGTGTAGAACTTCAAACGGACGTAGGTGATCTCAAATGCCTTACCTGTTGAGAAGCAAATGGTACTTTAGACCTATGTTGTTATGTGTTTTACCCTCTTCTGGCAATGACTATTTGATATAGACTTTCAATTGGATACAAAGTTTACTGAATAACAATAATCAAACAGTTCAGTCGTTTCTTTAGGACCTTAATAGGTACTTACAGTTTTAAATAAAATAAAACACACTTTGGTTGTCACATTGGCAATTCCCTAGCCTATCACCACAGGGGCCTGGATTTCAGTCTCTTACCTTCTGGCGCACCTGCAGATGTCATCACCATCGCCTACAAAGGTCACCTGATAATGGATTCCAGGCATTGGTGTCTATAAGGGTCTGGTTTTACCATTTCTATTGTGACTTTTATTTCTAGTTTTGCCCCTTCTTGGTTCGTACCTTGATCCTGTATCTTCATTAACATATTTTGTGTATGCTTTCCACCTGTGTGTCTTTTTGTGTTATAGACCACTTTCAGTCTGGATTGTGTTGTGAGTTGTTCCACTCAGACACATGATTAGTCATGTCTGAAGGTAGGATGCCTGGATTATGGAATTATCTTTTATGAAGATAATGGTCTGTTATTAAATTGTTACAGGGAAATGTGGGCATTTGTTGTACAATATACAGTACAAGATTAACTGGTACAAGAAGTACTGGTTATCTGCTGGAACACCTAACATAAAATATATAGCATATAAAAATGATACAAATTCTCTGGTCCAGACCTCTGATGTTTTGTTTTTGACTACCTTGTTCACTGTACAATTATCCGTTACACTGTATCAAACAATCTGTTGAGGAGGCCCTGGTCTTTTGGAATACACAGCACACTCTTAAAAACATTCAATGACACTGTTTTTAAGTTGTTTTCTGGGGAAAGAGTATCAGGAGGCAGGAAGTTTCTTTGGAGGAAGAAGCTGGATACGTTGATCAGGAAGGCTGGTTCTGGAAGGCTGGAAAACCCCTCCCACCAACTGCAGTAGACAGTAGAAGCACTGGGCAGCACCGTCAGTGTCAGGCTGAAAAGATACCTCAGCTCCGCCCTACTGTTGTCAGGCTGTACCACTTCCTTCTCTCTAAATGAGTAGATCGCCAGTACTTTTCATAGCAAACATACAATCTAGTTTCACTGCTATTAATAATAATACGGTGTGCAATAATGTGCAAGAATGTGCAGTATCATGAAGCAATATGAATTTCATTCCTCATCAGTTTATAATGTAATACTGACATCAGCTATTTACTGTGCAATAACTTTATTCTACGTTTGTATATTGTGTATTTTCTTCATATCTTATGTATTTTATAGTACTTTTTACTTACACATTTTAAAGTGTGTAACAAAGTTTATTATTTCCCTTTGTAGAATAATAAAATGCTTATCTTATCTTATCTTATCTACTTTAAACATCGCAATATTACACATAAAAGTAGATAAAGAGAACCCAGTTAAAACAAATGAAAAATATTATTTGTTCATCATTTATTTATTGAAGTAAATTGTCTAATATTGTATAATATAATGTTTTATCTGTCAGTGTATAGCAGTAGAATTTGCTGGTATAATTCAGAACTGAATTAAATGAAATTGTTTCATCAATAACAGAAGGTTATCCTGGCCCAGATAGAGCAAAACAAATCCTTGATACTACCACATGTTCCATACGATAAGACTCTAATGCTGGAATGCAGTGCATTCCTTTCTCCAGACGTAATTTTTCAAACCAAAAGCTCTATATTGGTCTCATCCATTCACTTAATGTTATAGCCTTCTGGATTGTCTGTGTGTCACGTGACAGGCTGCAAATGTTCATTTGGAGAGCAGTGTCTTTCCTTTTGCAGTCCAACCTTGCATACCATTATTGTTTACTGTTCTCGGATAGTGGAGCCATGAACGTAAACATTAGGCAATGTAAGAGAAGCCTTTAGCTGCTTAGAAGTTACTCTGGATTGTTGTTCAAGGGAAGAGAAACAACGCTCTTGAAATGTTTCCTGTTGTAGACAGTCTGTCTAATTGTAGCTTGGTGGGGTCCAAACTTTTGAGAGACAATTGTGTAATCTTGTCCAGTCTGAGGAGTATTACCAACTTTGTTTCTAAAGTCCTCAAAACTGATAAAGGTTGTTTATTCATACCATGATATCCTTACTCAAACATGTTTTGTGAAGAACAGACTTTGATAAATCCCCATCCTTTAATTACACCAGATTGATTTAAAATACATGAGACTGCTTTTATTTTTAAACTGACTAATAATAAATAAGTTCACATACTTTTTTTGGATTGGATTGGTGTTTCTCAAAGTGTTTTACTAGTTTTGAAATAATGCCAGTAGTAGCCACTGGTGATGAAGTGACAATAAATAAATATACCAATGTTATTTTTGATGACTCATTGACACATAAAAAGTAGTGCATGCAGACAAAACTAGGGGATGTGGGGGAAGCATTTATGGCAATGCGTATATGATGTTTAGGTCTTATTAGTTTTTTTGGTTACCTTCATTTCTTTTAGAGTGTGTTTAACGATCTGATGATGTTTTAAGTCATATTTATACATGTACTGTATACAAATTCTTTAAAAGAAAGGAGGTTCAAACTTTCAACCACCACTGTTAATGTAATGCAAAACACCTATATCTAGGGCCCTTTTATCTAGCAGAGACCAAATTTGTCCCTCTGAGATTGGTGCAAAAGGCCATTATAAGGGTACCAGACACTTAATGTCAGTTTGGATTGGACTGCTGATGTAACATAGTGAAAGACTTACAGTCAGCTTTCCATAGTTTTGTAATACTTTCCAGATCTAAAGTGGTTGGTATGTAAGTCATCAGTGGCTACTGGTGACTGTCATGAGTCCAGTTCCAAGCATAAAATGGGAGGACTGGGAGAGCTAACAAACTGTTCTTTGTTCTTTCTGTTTTTTAATGCAATACAGATATTCAGAGAAAGAATCCCACCAGTAGTGAATAATTCAATCTAACCACAATGTGCACACGCAAAAGGCAGATACTTAGAGAATAAACAATATAAGGCCATTTCCAAGTTTAATTATTAAAACTTTTATGCTGTTTTGAATCTTAATACTGTGTTGCCACCATGCAAAGGTCTGGGCATCCCTGGTCAGTTTACAAAGTTGATGATATTCTAGATGGAAAGGAGATCGCAAAGTCTATGGAGGGAACATACCTAATAACCCATATTTCTCAAATTTAATGTAAGCCTTATGTAATTAGTAGTATGACACAGTGACGACACCTTTTCAGTAGACAATATTGTGGAATCTCGGAATTCAAACTTAAGTGCTTCCAGAAGGCCGTTCAGTTTTTGATGTGTTAGTCAGAATCCAATTCATTTCAGAAACATTCTTTACCCATGTTTGAAATATAGATTTCTGTTCAGATTTGGGGTAAAAAAAAATCCAAACATCATTCAATTTCCAAAGTGGTCGGATAAAATAGCGTTGGTTTCACCGTATAACCTGTTATTTCAGACGTCCTATTGCTAATTTGCCCATGCCCTGCCAAGAAAAACTCCCACACACACACACACACACACACACACACACACACACACACACACACACACACACACACACATTTTATTCTGAGAGTTAAATGTGGTACTGTGCAAACAGGCTTATTGTGAATGATTGGATCTGAGTATTTCACACTTGTCATTCCACAATTTCCCATTTCTACCAATCTTCATTTCAATCTTTGTGAACTTTGGCATATCTCAGTCTTTTCACCCTGTTCCTGTTCTGAACAAGCTTCTTTAAACCTGGCATCATAATGAAGATGTTGTGTATTTACTGGTTGTATTAAAATAAAGACACTGAGAAATAGTTTTTATATAGAATAGAATTATATTTGTCAGTCTGAGTAGGATTTATTCAATTCAATTCAATGCAATTTTATTTATATAGCACTTTTTACAATGTAAAAGCAGCTTTACAGTAATACAAGACCTTCAAAGGCCAATCCCATGTTGAGCAAGCCTAGGGCGACAGTGGAAAGGAAAAACTCCCTAAAATGGTAGGAAGAAACCTTGGGAGGACCAAGACTCAACAGGGGACCCGTCCTCCATGGACGGCCTAGATGTTAATTAAATGCTTAAATACTTAAAACTTAAATAAGTTTTATGTTTTGTGTTTTAGACAAAGAGTAAATAAGATGATTAAGGTTTAGCATTTGCTTGCGTGCTTTAGGGGTCTGGTACCATTGCATAACGCCTGCTCGTATGGACACTACGAGGTGGCTGAGCTGCTAGTGACGCATGGTGCTGTGGTAAATGTGGCTGATCTGTGGAAGTTCACCCCTCTGCATGAGGCTGCTGCCAAGGGCAAATACGAGATCTGTAAACTACTCCTTCAGGTAAAACCCTGTTTCATAACAAATACAGGTCGCACTGTTGGAAATATTCTTACTGTGATTACAATATGTAGTTCTTAATGTATCTTCAGATCTTCTGACACTCCACTAGTATCTAACTAACTTAAGTCCAGATGAAAATGCCATACCATATCATACAAATACCATATCTTCAGAGTACAGGCGCCCTCCGTGTTATGATGGTTCAGTTTATGTTTTTGTTTTTTATTTAACAAGATATGATATGAATTCGAGTAAGAAACAGGTATACACATTCTGCAGGAGCACTTGTATTTGTTTCACAATTCTCAAGTCAATAAATTCGAAATAATGCCTATCACAACTTTCTTTTGTTGGCAAGTGCAGATTCCATTAAGAAATTGAGAAGTTCAACAAAATATTTAGGGCTCTCAAAATGAACATGTTTACCATGCATTTACATTTTAACAGCGATTTATTTATTTATTAATTAAAAAAAAAAAAACAGGGTTTTATTATTTTACCCTTAGTGTTCTGTTTCCGTTTCTCCCTCACACTATGTTTGTTTGTTTAAATTTACCGCGGCCATTGAGTGGTTTGTTTCTTTTGTTACGCACCTGTTTTCAATTTTGTTAATTATAATTTGATTATTTAAGTCTGGCTCATTGCGTCAATGTTGCGTTTTGTTGTGTCAGTTATTAGTGTTTTTCCCCTGTTGTGCGCGCTTTAATTTTGTTTGGATTAGGTCCTTTTTTTTGGACTCCTTTTTTGGACTTTAGCTGATGGCACCCAGAAATCGCGGTTGGCAGGGGCTGGCCACGGACCCGGAGGGGTCGCCTGTGGGTCCTTGACCGGTAGATGCCACCCCTGGACCCTTGCAGTGGCCACCTTGGCCATCAGAGGCCGTCTATGGACCCCTGGCTGTAGCAAGCCGTTGTTTTGTTTCTCCCCTTTTTGTCTTTTTACTTTCTTTTAGTACAGGCACATTTTTTCTTGTTTTTTTAAATTAAGGCCGTTCTGCAATCCCTTGGCTCCCAAGCCATCCTTACGGACCTTAAGCTGTCATTGTGGACCATTGTGGCATGGAGCCATTTGTGGACCCTTGGGACCCAGTCGTTTGCGTCCCCCTGGCACACAAGCCATCTTGTGGTCCCTCGGTGCCCTGGCAGTTCGCAGATCTCCGGCACCCTGGCTGTCTTGGGGACCCGCAGCACCCATGCTGCATCTCTGGACTCTCGGCTCGTTATCTGGACTGTTGCATGGAACTCTTTTTGTATGTGTTATGCCTGAACCCCCTTTATGTTAAAAAATTTCTTTTTGTTACTTTCATTCGTTGTCTGTCTGTGGATACTGAATTATGGGCTCCGATTCAAAATCAGTAGGGATCCTGTGGATTTAGCGAGACCAGGAATGGTCTTGAGATCCTCGGGACTCCCTATCATAACAGAATCTATAGCAAATTGTCCATAATGCTGAGGTGTGAGGAAAGTCAATATAGTTAAAACATTTTTACCGTCATTCCTATGAGAGGTTGTAGTTTTGGAGCAACCAGGTACTATCAAATGTCCAACTGTGTGCAATTCAAATGTCTTATGATCTCAAAAGAAAGAATTTTACTGTATCCGATTGGCCAAGTTAAAACCCATTAAAGCCCAGGCCTCATTCTGATTGGGGCAAGATTTAAAAATTAAAAAGGATACCTTGATACCCAGATATTGAGAAGCTGAATAGAACATAAAACTATGGCAGAAAATATTTCATATTTCATACCATCTAGTACTTGTAAGAAAAGAAATATACAATCGTGATTATTGTGGACAGTACAATTGAGCACTTTCTTAAACTTGCAAGATTGCAACTGCTTTATAATACGACTGATTGTTGTATTAGTTATAAATAGAACTGAATATTCGTGCTTCCTTGTGTCTGTCTGCGTCCACAGCATGGCGCAGATCCCACCAAGAAGAACCGTGATGGGAACACCCCGTTAGACCTGGTGAAGGAGGGAGACACGGATATCCAGGATTTGTTGAGGGGGGACGCCGCACAGCTGGACGTATCCAAGAGAGGATGTCTAACTCGGGTCAGAAAGCTCTGCAACCCAAGGAATATCAACTGCAGGGCCACACAGGGGCACCACTCTGCACCTCTTCATCTCACAGGTGTGAACACTTGGCTTCTACACTACAGTATGGTAATACTTTACAGTCTTTCCTTTGGCAAAGATTGTCACTGGAGAAACAGAATTTAGAGGAACAGCCATAATCACAATCCCACAACAATATTTGGTTTCATCTGGACACCCAGAGACCGTCACTTGCAAAATCTATGGGGACTGTGGTATCTCTGTATGAGGCCATATTCCAAAAGAATCCAAAGTTCTGCCTCTGTGCTCAACCATATAGTGGTACCTCGCTACTCATCGTTAATCCATAACGCAAGTTACAAGAAACATTTTCAGGCCCCCAAAAATCCACATTGCACGAGCGGTTGCAGTGGTACCTTGGTTGTCGTCATTAACTCGTTCCAGATGGCTTGTCCTGTACTGAAAACAACAAATACAAAGAATTTTTTTTCCCATTAGGAATCATTTAAATTTAATTAGCTTCTTCCGGACCTCCACAAAATCCACACCTCATAAGACATAATGTGCTTTAATGGAGTTGTATTGTACAGATGCTTCCTGATTTATGATGGGAATTTCAACCTAGATCTTCGACTGGATCCTCTGGATGTTGTCAATCAATTTGTTACCATGGGAAACGGGGCTCCCAGACTTTGGAACTGGCTGCCATCAGCTATAAGGAATACACAACCACTTTCCCAATTGAATTTATTGTCCTTAAAACCTATTTATTTCGGAAAGCATTTTAACACTTAGTTTTAATTGTATTGATTTGTTTTAAATATTGTATCACTTATTTGTGGGGTTTTTTCTATAATGGTGTCCTTGAGTGACTGAAAGGTGCCATGATGTATATAAAATGTATTATTATATATACCGGCAAAATACTATATCATAGCAGAGCCAGTTACACATTAACACTACCATTCTCCTCATGTTGGCCAAAATCATTAGCTTATTATATAATAATTGTTATATAAAATGTTGAGAAATCTCATGAGCTTTATTGAGGGATGACTTGAAAGTGAAAAGTAATAGGAAAACACTTACTCTGTTGGTAAACTCAAGGTGCTGGCATGGCTGCTAAGCTACCTACAGCCTGTATTCTGGAGGATCTGGATCCTGTTTTCCCTTCGGTTGGCTGTCATTATTAACTTTTTTTTTTTAATAACACTGAGTACAGTTTAGCAACTCTTTGCTGAGCAATGGCTATTGTGAAACTGAATCGTAAATAAAGTTTTAGCTGACACTTTAACCAAGTGCGCAGAATACCGAGCAAACAATGAGAGCTGGAGGAAATGTTTCTAGTCAAAATGCATAGAGGACTGAATTTAGAGTCCAGAGGTTGTCGAGAACGCTGGTACCATCTGCATATGCATTGATTGTGTACATTGTGTATCAATAGATGTACCTAACAAAGTGACCAGTTATGAATGCTGCTGTTCACACATTTACATTCATGGCAGACGCCTTTATCCAGAGTGACTTACAATCAATACAGTCTTACAGTCGAGGACCTTGCTCAGGCAGTCCAGTACCTTAACCACTAGGCCACCACAGTCCTAATGAAACAGATGTTTTGTTGCCAGATGCTTATGCATTACAGCCTAGTGTTACAAACCGTTTCTTTATCTGACTTGGTTGGCTAGTTCACAAAAGTAACTTCTTCATTTAGCTGCAATTAACTACATGTCTCACAAAAATTAGAGGATATTTAATTCCCCCTAATATCCCCTAATTATTTTGCGGCGTGTATTATTGTAAAATTTTTACTTTCTTTAGTCGTATGACTGTTGTTTTGTTGTGTGTCAGATGATTATAGTAACCCGGAGGTTTCGGAGTATCTTGTACAACAAGGAACAGAATTGAACTCAGAAGACAAAGATGGCCTCATTCCTTTACATAATGCTGCTTCTTACGGTGTAAGTTTTGCATACACGGTGTGTGATATTACAACGCCAACGCACATTAAAATGTAAAAACTTAAACCCTAATACTTAAAACACATCACATGCACTACATGGCCAAAAGTATGTATGTGCCCTTTGTAATTGGTGAGCTAACTACTAACAGATATATAATATGAAGCATACAGGTATGTAATGTCCATAAACTAGCAGGGAATGGGTTCTCTCTAACTCTCAGTTCAGGTATGCAACGTTTAACGATCGCAGTATTTTGTGTGCAACAGGTTGTTGCCTGAAATAGTGTGATGTAAGTATAACACAAGTTTACAAGAAAACTGTGTGCAACCGATACCTAAAGGCTTCAGAGATACTGCTGAAAATACAAGATGTTGAAGAGTGGTTGAACCAATGGTTGCTTTTGTTTGACGGAATACAAAACTGCTTTGGTAGACAGTATTTTGAACAGCAGTTAAGAGCAGTCAAATGAAACGGAGACGTAATTGGGAACCAGTTTATATAGTTTTATGTTGGAGACAAATATACCTGTATTGGGGAAACAAACATATGAATACTATTTACAATAGGACAGGCACATGCGCTTACAAACACCATGTATAGCTTGTTACAATTAAGTGAAAAGTCATACAAACGCAAGCAACCGAAGGAACAGTCGTTAGTCCAAAACGCGAGCGAACGACTTGTAAGGTAACGAGATTGAGTGAATGATGGCCTTCTGCTCTTTATTTACAGCCTTGTCTGTCTAGGTGACCAGCTGAAGAAAAAGCCAAAACACACTACTCTAGAGTGAAACAAAATAATGAACTACACTGCCAGTAATAAAGTAATAACAACACTTGGGTGATAGTAGGAAAGCTCTGGATATACATGACTGATGCAATTATCTATTTTCTACTTTACAACCAGGCAAGAGTCTCACAGAATGACATCACATATAAACTACACTAAGTACAGAATGTCCATAGAAAAACCGTAGCAACAGAATGGATTCTAGCGAAAACCTCTGTGGCTTCAGTTTGGCATTTCCATCCATGCTCACTGTCCGCAGACATGCCTGTTTGCAGTTAAAGTGTCCAGATACACCGCTGATCTCACCTTCTTGAATGTGTTTGTTCCCCCGTAGGCCGACGATGTCCGATCCTTGCTCCCTGCAGCCATGCCCCCATCTTCATTCCCCACCTGCTACAAACCACAGGTCATCAACATTTCATCTTCTGTTGGTTTGGTGACCTCTGATTTCTCCGCTGGCTCTGGTGAAGGCTCTGACCCCCAGCCCTCTGCCCCTGGCCTGGAGTCACAGGATGGCCAACTCCCTGAGCACATGGAACCCTCGGTGGTTGAGGGAGCTGCGGGAGTGGAGAAAACTGAGGGTGGTGAGTGCTTGCAAAGCTGGATCTCAATGTTACAAGTGTCCTCTCATCTCACTGAAGGAATGAGCAGAAAACACTTCACTAACTCTAGAAGAATTACTTTCGGCATGAGATTTGTAAAATCTGACTAAATGTTACAAGGTAATGAATATGACAATAAAAGATTTACTAATGTATGTGGAAATATTATAAAAAGGAAAGACGTGAATGGCGATTTATATAGGTCAGAGCACAGTAATCCTTATAATGGGAATATAAAGTTACACATTTTATAACTATAATCTGTATTTAAAATACATTTAATCGTCAGAATTTGCAAATTCAGTTTTTGACACGTTTTGACTAGAGAAATCTCTCGGCTTCTTTTTGTTTGCTTGGCTGGTACTCATTGTGTTTGAATTAACCTATATGACTCGATTCATGTTTCAGTACAGTGATTCAGATTCACAATACCACCTGTGTGAAGATATCTATTGTGTTTATCGTGTTTATCTTTATTTTTACATCTACAGTACAGTATTCTTAGTGCAAATGAGTTCCCTTGGTTCTTAATATGGTTAGTAATGACAGCCAACGGAAAGGAAAACAGGTATTGAATCCTCTTGGCTTTTAGGCTGAGTAATTAGCAGAACAATGGCAGAATATGCAATAATATACAGTGTGATTTTCTGGGGTTCTGGAACGGATTCGTTCATTTTTTATTATTCCCAGTGGGGAAAAATGTACTAGGGTGAAAGAGAGACAATTTGTATTTATAACAATTTTGATAGGAGCTTTAGTAGTTCCTTGCCAGGAGCGAAGACGGACACAGACGCAAGTGATGGTGATTTAAGACAAATACAGAGGCGAATAGGCTAGGGTATAGTAATAAAACACGGGGTTAGGATACACAGAGATACAGGTCTAAGCTGGTAATACAGGAACAATATGAAGCACAATACTACACACGAAAACAGGAATATCTAAACACAACACAAGAAACTAGAAGCAGGGCACAAAACACAAAGGAATTATTTAGGGACTCTGGCTGGAGAAAAGGGTCAGAGGGAAGGCATGTAGGGTGGCTGATTATAAAACTTGGAAAGTTTATGAAAAAAACGAATATGAAAGAAAGAACATTTCATATTTGTAGAAGTTGTGATGTGATATATTTATTTGACTGTCTTTAGCTGCAGCCCTGGAACTGAGTATCAGCCAGTTCCTACGCAAACTCAGACTGGTACAACATCTAGACATCTTTGAGAGGGAACAGGTATGTAAATCTTCAACTTTTTTTTCCTTATTTGTAACTTGGAGAGTCCACTTTATTTATGTACAAAATAATAAACCAGATGGCTGAACAATGGGAACGCAATACTCATAAAAGTACATTGAGCACTACAGGCACGTGTTTTGCCAGAAGTAAGTTAATTAATAAATGCATAATTAAATGATTCCTTGCCCCACAGTGCATTTAGGGAACTGGGTCAGAATCTTAGACTTAACACATATAGGCTACGTTCACATTACCAAGCTGAAGTGACCCATCTGATTAAATGTGGCTCAGATCGGATTTTTTTCAGGGCTCTGCGGACGTGTCAAATCCAACAGTTTCAAATCAGATTTGGTCACAGTCATACGTGGTCCTAGATCATATCGTTGGACATTGAATGAGAACGGTCAGATTTAGGTTCATGGGTCTTTTTGGCCGTACACATGCACTCTGTGTCATCATGAATCCATTCAAGCAAAGCTGAACGCAACGTACCGAAATAGAGCTGTATTTGAAACAGTTACCGAACAAATAACAAACCATGGCTACAAAAGAATTTGGCCAAAGAAAAATAGCGACTGTCAAGCCTAAGTATAAGGAGGCAAAAGGCTCTAATCACTGTAGCGGTCAGCTAGACTTTTTTTTTAAGCCTTCTTGACCCGAGTACGTAACATCAGGTGAGCTGTTTGTACTCCACTCGTGCAAAAACGACAAAGACGATGTGTATATATGTATTGACATGCGCATGCGAGACGTTTCTGGGTACGATTCGTTCACATTATAGACAATTCAGGTCACTCACATTTGTGAATGTGAACCATCAAGATCGGCAAATCCGATCTGAGCAAAAAAATCAGATTTGAGCAGCGTGGCATGTGATGTAAACATAGCCATAGACAAATCAGAAATATATTCTGTCATACTGTATTCTTCTACATGTGGTGGTCTGAAGTTCATCTGGCTCTCTGTTTAAAGATCACACTGGATGTGCTGATGGAAATGGGGCACAAAGAGCTAAAGGACATTGGTATCAGTGCTTACGGCCACAGACACAAGATCATTAAAGGAGTGGAGAGGTTTATTACTGGACCTCAGAGTAAGTGCTGTCTGTTCTCTTGAGCATTTCATCATTGATCACAAGGTTCATGAACTTGCAGTAATATCATACTAACTGGCAAGTAACTGGCAAGTCTAAATGAATGGCTGCGTGTGAAGGTGATGTCGGTAATCTTTTGGGAATTTTAAGGAAACAGTTTTTTTATTTTCATAATGTTAAATGTGCGTTTAACCAAGCGATGACAAATTATTATGACATGGCTTTCTGGTTGCGTAATCATTAAGCATGTTACACTGCAAAAGTGGTACTAAATTGCATCGGGGAGATTGAAAGTGTCATTTGCATACTGCTTCTGCATCTGCATGTAATGAAAATGCATTTTCTTCATAATCCAGTACGCATTTAAAATTTAATTTAAAGCACATTTTTTAAAAATCCTGTGGACTTTGATTGTGAAGATTTTTTTTTTTGTTTTGACAAGTACATGTTATTTGAGATACATTTTGTTTACAATTTTAAGCTTTGTTGGAGTTTCCTAAATTATTTTACTTGGAAGGGACTAAAGTTTGTTTGTTTAAAATCTTGTTTTGCATTGCTTACATTTCAGGAATTAAACGGAATGCTGTTTAACGGATTGTGAAACTAATTGGTGCTTTCAAGAGAATGTGATAATGTGTGATAACATTTAATACGGATTTTTTTTGTGTTGCGCAACAGGTAAAAAATTGCAGCTTTTTTTTTTACTGTAGGCTGTGGGTGAGGCAGGTATGTTCTGAAATCCTGTCCCCTGGTCACCAGAAGCTCATGACCAAGTCTACATAGAGACCCTGTCCTTGTTAACTGGGTCCATATTCCAACACTGTAGCCCTGCTGCTGGCATGACACAAAGAACGGATCAAACAAATGAATGTTACTGTAAGTGAACTGAACCCTGTTCTTTCAGGTTTGAACCCCTGCTTGAATTTAAGCACAGCCAACAGTGGAACTGTATTGATTGACCTGGCCTTTGATGACAAGGAATTTCAGTCTGTTGAAGACGAGGTACGGTCTTTAACTTTTCAGAGCTTGTTTGGAAATGTACTAAAATGTTTTCTGTGGTCAGTTTATTACGAAGTAGTAGTGACAGGTATGAATGAAAACAAAAATACACACAGTGCAAAGAATTAACACCCAAAGATTTTTTAATATGTGGAGTTTGACAAAAACACAGTCACAGAGGATAAAAGCTAAGGAGCTAGCGAGAGCACAGAGCTAATCACGTGCCTGCAGTCCCTGCTATATTTCTTGAGGAATTGTCCACCACCCCACCAGTGTCACTTTGAACAACAAAGTTTCTGTGTACTGTAATTTCATAATTCTTGGACAGAAATTTTCATTCGGCCAATCATACGTTGAATAAAATCGGCATTCAGAATCAGACAATAGAATTGCAAATGGTGAATCTCTAATTTGAACCCTGGCTCTCCATAGTAAAGTACCTTAGCTATTAGGACATTACAGTGAAGACAAAAGCAGGTTTCATTAAAACAAAACAGAAAAAAACAACTTTATTCATGCATCCTATACTAGCAGGATTTTACTTTTGTAATTGTTAATGTGTTCTTTGGCTTTTGCTTATTTGTACTAGAATGAGGTTATGTCTACTGAGAATAGTACAAAAGTCGCTCTTGATGAAGGTGTCTGTTAATGTTTTAAATGTAAACTTACTCCCCTTTTCTAAAGCAGCCAAAGCCACAGAGTTTGTTTATGTGTTTATTGCCAAAGCTCGACTCGCTACCTGCCTTCATCTTGGCGTCCAAAGCAGGCATGAACCTTTTTGGTATAGAAAAAAAATCTCATATGGGTTGATATTTCAATGACTTCGTAACTTGATCAGATAATCTCAAACACTCTTTAGTTCAGCCATCCACCAGCAATCATCTAGGGTCATTCCTTAATCTGGCAACGGCACAATGTTTTAAAAAAATGTGACATCAGATCAGTTCCAAACGTACATCAAAGAATCATCTTCTTCAATACTGTGTGTTTTCTTTACACAGATGCAAAGTACAATAAGGGAGCACAGAGATGGTGGCCACGCTGGAGGAATTTTCAACAGATACCACATTGTGAAGGTAAAAGTGCATTTTCTGAGAAGCCAAATCTCATGTGAGAGATGTGATTTCAGACATGCTGGTGACTATCCAGTGTGTCGTTTGTGGACAGATCCAGAAGGTGTGCAATAAAAAGCTCTGGGAGAGATACACCCATCGCAGGAAAGAAGTATCTGAAGAAAACCACAATCATTCGAATGAGCGCATGCTCTTCCATGGTGAGTGTTAATCTGTCCATATCCATCCTGCTCTTAAACTCATCTTTTTTTTTTTAAACCAGCCACTCCCACTAGAGCAGTTTTAGGGATGTCCATCAGAACGGAGAACGCAGAGCAGACCCAGGACCGGATGGAAGGAATACATAATTATGAACAAAAATATCTCACCAAGAAGGAATTGTTGGAAACGAATGAAACTGTCTATGTGGGAATGTAATGATAAAATATGTATGTGCTTACATTATTAGTGTGAAAGGGATCATTTTATTGGGGAATACTGGAAAGTTGAACGGAGGCTCTAGTACACCAGGTTTGCAGGTTTGCCCACAGATGTTACAGCTGGGCTTGTAGATCCTGCACACTCGTAATATGCTGAAGCTGGTGTCCCATAAATATCGATTGGCAATAAATCTGGTGACTGGTCACAACGAGGCAGTGCTGCAACAAGACAGAGACATTCCTGGGAAATCCTCGCTGTGTGCGGGTGAGGATTGTCATGCTGAAATATTTTAGTTCATAAGCCCTACCATGACAGGCAACATGTCACCGAAGAGTGTCCTGCACATAGCTCTGAGCTGTTAGTGTTCCTCGTATCACTATGAAGGGATTCCATTCTCTAGCCCGACCATTGTCCGATCCCAAACGTGACCTAGATTAGTCACTGAAGACGATATGGGCCCTGTCCGTGGCAGTCCAGGTTTCTCCAATTTGACTTGGAAAAGTCAGACGATTCCTGCCGGAAGGAGCTGGAATCCATAACATTTGGAGAGTGAGACTGAGACAAAAACCACAACAGTATTTACAGAATGATGCATTTTTAATGTATTGTGTACATTTGGTTTATAGATTTGCTTCAGTTAGAAACTGCATTTGAAAACCATTATTGCACAAAGCGTGTTGTCAAACGGCACAGTTGCACTGGACCCCTGTGTTTATATGAGGGAGCAAAGCAATTGAAACATCTAAAGGATAATAAACGTGTAAACATGTAGAATGTAAGGGATAATGATTATGGGAATATTTGGAACAAATACTATAAATGCAGATAACTCATGTGGTCGAGAATTGATATCAGGTTTCCTCACAGAACACAAGGCTTACATTTTAAGGTTTCATTCTGTAGGTTCACCGTTCGTGAACGCCATCATCCACAAAGGATTTGATGAGAGGCACGCCTACATTGGAGGGATGTTTGGGGCTGGGATCTACTTTGCAGAAAACTCCTCCAAGAGTAATCAGTACGTGTATGGGATAGGAGGCGGCACCGGGTGTCCCCTTCACAAGGACAGGTCTTGCTACATGTGCCAAAGGTAAGATGTTTTCTCTGTGGCTTGTGTGTTTTAAGACAACATGGTGTATTTAACCTTTATCGGTATGCACTGATTAATGTTGATCCGGTCAACATACAACAGCACAAAAACACCGTCAGCCAACCTTTAAAAAGTGACATGTGACACTAACAGCAACGAGAACAACTCCGTCCCAAATGACATTGTGAACGACCCCGTGCCGAATCAGTCAGCTTTGAGGCTTGTGAGCATTTTAGACTCTAGATATACACGGATAAATATATTGTCTGATTATCGTTATTGACAAAATCCCAGAAAATGTTGAGATATTTTCAATATTGCACACCCTACCAATGTTTTTGTCTCCTTTGTTTAATTTGTTCTTTTTCTACTTTTTGTGGGAAATTCTGATGAGTAGCTCATGTAAGGTCACAGACATCCAGAAAATCCTACAGGGTTCATAAACTTCTAAGCACCGCTGTATTGTTTCTCTGACTCCAGGCAGCTGCTGTTCTGCCGTGTAACTTTGGGAAAATCATTCCTACAGTTCAGTGCAATGAAGATGGCTCACTCTCCGCCGGGCCACCACTCCGTATCGGGGAGACCCAGCGTCAATGGCCTCGCACTCGCCGAATACGTCATCTACAGAGGAGAGCAGGTAACGAACTCATTCATTGATTTGTCCAAAGTCACGGGTGGTGGACACCCTTTAAATGCTCACAAATTTCCCCTCGGGTGATAAATTAGGTACGTCCGTCCTCCCTTCCTCCCTCCCCCTTTTGTTGGGGCAGCATTGTGGCTCGGTGCGTAGCAGAAGGTCCTGGGTTCGATCGCAGGGTCAAGCGACCTGTGTGAAGTCTGCATGTCCTCTCCGTGTTTCTGGGTTTCCTCCCACAGTCCAAAGACATGCATGTTAGGTTAATCGATTACTCTAAATTGGTACTATATATATATGTGTGT
>JAUZST010006745.1:0-14639 GCA_034779995.1 Parotocinclus haroldoi
TATATATATATATCTCAATGAATACTACATCTTTTACATCCTCTCTCTACATCCTACTGCTGTATCCCATGAAAGTAAACAAACAAGCCAACAGCTAACTACATAGCTTGTTTATATTTATTTTAATGTTCACATTTTGTAACTGCAGACAGTTATGTAAAAATAACCTTAAAGTTATACCCCAAATTTGTAATGATATGGACATTGCAACCAAAATATTAACAGTTCATTACATCTATTTTTCATTGACTTTATTTTATGTGCTTCAGGCCTGACATGAAGAATGGGTATTTATTGACAAATGAAATGAAGTTGAATAGACAAAATTTTTAATATTTAGTATAGTATAGTATAGTATCAGGTTCATACTGTACGCAATTAACCAAGACCTGTTGGTTTGGTATTTTCCATACCGTCCCATTTTTTTTTATTTGGGGAGGGAGTTACTGGCAGGCACTCTTGTACCATTGCACAACTACAACTAACAGTTTTCCTGAGCACTGGTTGGTTAAGCGCCTTGATCAAGGGCCCAACAGTGGCAGTTTGGTAAAACTTAGATTTATTTTCCTTTCTGGTGTTAACTCTGTTTCTCTCAAATCTGTTTTAAATTTTTCCTTTCCACTTAGGCTTGCTCAAAAAAAAGCCTTGAAATGAAACAATCATGGTGAACAACATTATACAAAACAATTTTGCTTGATTGACAAATGATATTTATAACCAGGGTGATATTCAACATGTCTTGCTTAAGTGCCCAAGAGCTTTGTGTGAAAACCATACAAGTGATGAATAGGTTGAAGTTACATGTGAGAATCAGAATTAGATAAAAATAGACCAAAACAAATTGTTACGTCACAAATCATCATTTGACATTATGTTTGTACTGTATGTTGTGATGCAACATTAATGCTTCTCAGTTTGATGGAACTTCCCAAAGTTCAGACAGTGTTTAAGACCTACAGAGGCTTTCATCTCTTTGTTCAGCACATTTAAGGAGAATGCTGCCTTAGCATTACCAGTATTAGATGAGGTAGCCTTTTTGCATATCTAATGAAAACATGACTTGCTTATCACAAAGGTTTTCTTTTTCCTTGAGCGCACATTACAGTAATGTTTCTGGACACCATTCGATTTGTTATTTTAGCAATGGTAAAATAGCAATACATGTCATATTGTCGATTATTATCCACTTCTTACTGTAGAAGTGTCAGCTCAACATCCAGTGAAGCTTCCAGATGCTATTGCTCAAGTTTACGGGGAGGTCTTACTAATTAATTTTTACTGTAGCCTACAGAAGCTGATTCTTTTTTTTTTTTGATTATTTTTAGTTTTTAATACAGCATAAAAATCTTTTGTTTTTTGTGGTTGTATTCTAATAATTAGGCTTAGAAATAATTATACATGGTCATCATATACCTAATGTAATTGTGTCTTTTGCATTGTTCTATATTTACTGTAGCTACCAAAGCACTATAAACCATTATATGCTGCATAGTGGCACTGGATTGTTGATGCCACATGACACCAGTGCCCTGTACAAGACTCTGATCATTGACTGTGTGGTATCTGGCATGTGATCATCAAACTTTGTGATGGGGGTCGATGACCCATCCCTCCATATTCTGAACATGGCACTTTAAATTACTACTAGGTATGAGTGTGTGATGGACTGTGTTTTCAGGTTGGTCCCCAGACTCTAACCAGTATGAGGCAAGAACTGAAGATTAATGATTTCGTGCTGAAGCAGGGCTAGTCATGTATGAATGGACATGAACTGGAATTAAATAGCATAATAGCAAAAGTTCTTAAGTGCTTAAGCTAGATTTTAAAGGCTTCTGGATTCAGGCTTTTCATTGATACCCCTCACCCCCTGCCAACCTGTCTTTCCCAGAGAAAGCAATCCCCCCTAGACACACACGCCTGTCTGCTCTTGAACATACTGTTTCTCTGGTTCCTCAAAGGTGTGACTAGATCTGAATGGCTGAAATATGTCCATCCCGCCCACCCCGAGGAGCAGGAGCAGTCTGAAAGAGAGAGAGTGAGGTTGTTTACCTGTAATTACGGTGTGGCTCGCTCTCCTACATGGGCCTCCAGCCAGATTTGCTCTGCTTTTATGGGGATTCTGGGCTTTTCTTGTGGTCGTCGTGTTGCAATTAAAACTGTCTCCAAGCTTTGGGTGGCAAAGGCGCAGAGGCAGACACGGCTCAGAGGAACGTCTCCCTGCAGGCTATGGGAAAAGCATAGGAAAGGAAAAACACACTTAATTACGCTTGACAGGTATCTATTAAGGTGGATTTTTTGTCCAGACCTTGGAGGTCTTCACATAATTCAATGAAAATATACATACAGAAGTAATGCCCACAAGACCTGCAGGTTATAATTATTTCATAGTCGTGTCAGAGGGTTAGCTTGGTGAGCATCGGGGCTTATGAGGAGTAATCAATTTGCTTTCTTCTCAGGTGTGTGTTGCAACAGGTCGACGTGTTTTTCCAGCCCGACTTTGATGTGGGGTATGCCTCATGGCGCCTGCGATGGGAGACTGGGGTAAACTTGGACCTGACTTTCTTTCATTTTATCCAGAGGTGGGGAGATCACTACATATCCAGCCAAAGACCATTACAATGGTCGTTTTGTATCCTCTGTCTCCATCTTCATCCGTCTGGAAATAAAAGACGACGTCACGTTTGTTTGGGAGGAATTATACCCCAGAGCTTTGACTTTCACCACAGCAGTCTTTAATGACAGACGAGCCAGTGTTTGGCTGCCGCACACTGCCCCTATGTTTGCTTCTTAAAACTTGGGTAATTAGGCACATTTTTAAAGAAATGACAAAGTTTATGTTACCATCATACTTATGGCATTTTGGCCTTTTTATTTCTTCATCTGCCTTAGCTTGCAAGAACAGCACTGTCTCATAACTGCCAGCTCCTCAGAAAATCTACAGATGTTTCATATTGTAGTTCTAAATGTTTGTTTTTTAACTTTTTTTAATAGCAGAATATTATCAGCCCTTTTTACTTTAACAGTTCCAATGCTGAAAGCTGATTCTTTCCAAAAGTAGACTGGTTGTGGAACCAAGAACTGACATCAGTGTCGACGGTTAATGGTTTAAAGCTTTGGACTACCGTTTGGTAATATTTTTTTGTTTAATAAAGTATTAGCATCCAAGGCTTTATTCTCAACAGACACAGTTCTATCATATATAGCACACTTGTCATGGGTCAGTTCAACCAAAATTAACCAATCAGCTTAACACATGTCTTGGGACTTATGGAGGAAACTGGAGAGCCAAGAATAAACCCACACAGACATCGGGAAGACATGCAAAATCCACACAGGCAGAATACAGGGTCAGAATCAAACCATGTCTCCAATCTGTCAGGTGAACACAAAATTTGTGATTACTAATCAGAAGGTTTTGAACTAACAAGTTGCTTCTTTGGACTCAAACAAACCCTTTTGTTTGGTAGAGCACTAATTCTCAGTGCTGAGTTGGTTTGATGTTAGATTCACAGGGTGCAAGCCGATACTTTGCTTAAGGGCAAGGTTGCCTTGTTCCACTAGGCAGGAGTTTATCCCAGTTTATGTCTGTGCCTAGGTCACTTACTCGTCAGGTTCTGGTTCTGTTAGTATATGGTAGCCAAATCACCTCCGGCACAACTCCAGCGAGGAGTTCAGTTCCGGTACTGTCTGTCTCATTTATGATTTTTCTCCAGGTGCTTCCATCTTCCAAATTTCACAGGTCCTAGGTTTGTGGCAGCACCAGCAGACCATGGGTGCCTTTTCATGATATTAAGTGCATCTTCATTAAGCAAAGAGCATCTTCTGAATGCTGTAAATATAAGTTTGATGGTGTCATTTTAACAAGGAAAATGCAGTATGACATGATCAGTTTTTGATCATAAATAATAAAAGTAATTATAATAATAATAATCATAATAATAAATATTATTAATATTATATTAACTAAATAAACTATAATAAACTAAAAATAATACTGTTTTTTATTTAGCTTAATAATAATTAATATAATAATTATATATATTATTACTATTGTTGTTGTTATTATTATTATTATTATTATTATTATTATTATTATTGTGATTATTATCCATCCATCCATTATCATTGGTTTAATCCACACAAGGCCAGCCGGTGCCCACCTGGCAACTCTGTGTGCAAGGGCAAGAACAACCCTAGATGGGGTGCACACAGTCTCACACTAAGGGCCACTTTTAGAGAAATCAATTAACCTAAATGTCTTTGGACTGTGGGAGGAAACCAAAGTACCCCATGCAGACATGGGGAGGACATGTAGAGTCCACACAGAAAGGACCCAGGCTGATCCATCCTGGGATTGAACCCCGGACCTACTTGCTTTGAGGCAGCCAGCGTGCTGCCCGTGATTATAATAATAATTACAATAATAATTATTATTATGATTATTTTTATTATTATTAAGACGGTGGCTCAGTGAATAGCACTGTCAACTCACAGCAAGATTCTGGGTTTGAGCCCAGGTGGCATGCTCTGGATCCTGTGGAGTTTGCAAGCCTTCTCCATGTTTGCATGGCTTTACTCCTGGTACCCCAGTTTCCTCCCACAGTCTAAAGATGTGTGTTAAATTAAATGACGTTGCTCTGAATTGTGTCTGCATGGGCCTTACAATGGATTGACTGTCTATCGAGGATTTTTCTGCCTTACACCCTATACTTCAGACTAGGCACTGTCTCTGCTGCATCCCTATTCAGGATGAACCGAATCCTTTTAGAAACTGAATGGAAAACACTTGTATTAATATTGCAAGTAAATGAGCTGAAGAACTTGTGCTGTGTCTTAAGTCTAAAACACCATGCACTACCACATAATGGTTAAACTCTTACAGTGCCTGTAAACATGAACAGAATCTCATAATGGATTTCACCCCATCATCCTATTAGTATAAAAAAGATTAAACTTAGGTGCCTGGTCTGGTTTATTTTATGTATGTGGCTACTAGAGCACTTCATACGAATTAAGCAACTCAACAATGCTAAGAATCAAAAAGTGAGCTTTTGTGTCCTTTTGCACCTTCCAACCCCTTCGTGTGAAACATGAGTGTGAACCATTTCCGGCTGATTCAAATGTACTTTGTGCCACACTGTCAGTTAAGTTTCAGATACAATGGTCTGCAGAAGTTATATAGCCCAATGTGTAATATATGAAGAGTTCAACTCAGTTTCTGACTTCATGCATGTTCTGGGGCTGTCCCTTCATCACTCATGTATTGCAGTTCATTGCAAAACCGTTTCTCTCATTTCTGCCCCCAAGGTTTTTTTTTCTATCAAATCTTTCTTTTACAGCAGGGGTTTTAGTGTTTTTTTTTTCTTTAAATATGGTTACTTTGCTCATAAGGAACAGGGTTTCTGATTTGTTTCTTTGTTTCCCATGACACAAAATGTTCACACAGCTAATATGTGACTGGATTACACAGGAGTTAATTAGGTTAACATTGGTCCTGTGGGAACAGTGTGAAATAAATAGTGAGTCATGGGTGACTTTCTAATGCTTGAATGCATTAAACTTGTGTTTCTCCCTTTGTGAGTTATACTGACAGTTTTGGTTGAGGGTTGCATATATGCAGCTTTATCTATGTTTGCATTTCTTTTAAAGATGTCCCACTAAACCTTTCTAACAAAATAATTCTAAAACTTACACATAAGCCTAATTTCAAAATGTACCCTGGTAACCTGAACTAACTCACGTTTTGTTTTATGGTGCTATAATAACATTTATAGCACGTTTTTAACATTTACAAATAAGCTGAATAGCTGAAGACCAAGGGCCTTGTTAAAGACAGCAGCAGATTGCTTAACATATAATTACAGTCTTCTAATTGGTCATTCAGAGCTCTAGCCACCGAGACATCAGTGTCCACCACATGCCTTACCTTCTTAGGTGATAAACCAAGGGATTTTACTAAAAGGGTCTAGCAATGGGACTGTGGTAGCCTAGAAGTTAAGATACTGTACTATGGACCAGAAGGACCAGATTTCAAATCATGCCTCTGAGGCCTTGCGTATGACCCTTAAGGCACAACTGTTGTAAGTCATTCTGGATAAAGGCATTTGCTAAATGTGATGGCAACTTGGCAGAACCTGGCTTTGATCTTCTGATCTTTAATCCAGAGGCTTTATAGCTAAGCTGGCACATCCCATCCCTGCTGATCATTACCATTGTTGGACATGAGGGACACATTTTAGGACATCCAGGAGGACCCCTTTTCTCTAAACCAACATCTCTTATTAGAGAGATGGTGGAGAATGGATTAGACACCAACCCTCTGTCGGCGCCTGTTATTTTTTTTTCTCAAGTCAGGAGTTTTCTGTCCCTGTAGGGACCATGAAGGCTAGCAGCAGCATGTTGGAACGAGTTCCTCGCTGCCTCTTTGACGGTCTGCATAATAAGCATCTACGCGGGGAATCTCTCTAAGAAAGAGAGTTCCTGGTAAGTAGAGCAGCCGAGCTTCTCCGGAGACAGACCGAGAATCCAGCATGAGAGGGGAAATCAAAAGTTAAATTATAAAAAGAAACAAAACAGCGGAGTCTTGCTGTTTTAATGATAATTTCAGGAACTGTTCAAAAGGAAGCTCAGACAATCACATAACAAGGGACTGAGGCGGAAAGGCAGAATTATTTAATTACCTCCTACGAGTAATATTTTTTTTTTTATGTGGCCTACTTTAATGGGGATCTCTTTATAGTCAACATTGTTTATTATTTCCAGTTGTCTTTTATTTTTTTTCCAGCAATTGTTTGAGAGAGAAATTAAAGTTATGCTTTTACAACATTATTACAGGTCAACAGTATTACAGGTGAAATAAGAATGAGTTCTGGTACTGAAGGGTCATTTATGGCAATAGGGAGTATATTTGTGTTCACATTAATCAAGTGCACAAATGTACATTTTGAGATATGGAGCATTAAGATTTGACATCATAGCTAGACTAAGATATTGCTGTTTACAAGGACTGCAGTTCAGAATTACTTCAATAAACTACATAAACAGAATTTGCAGAAAAAGTGTATATTTGAACAGTGGTCATCACGAATACAACCACATTATTTTGTAAGTTTGTCTATAGCTGGTTTTTATTAAGCAATCCTTCAGTCTCAATAACTGTACAATAAACGAGATCATATGGTCTAACTCAGTAAACAAAAGCATTCTAAGCATTTCAAGACATTTATGTCATATGTGCTCTTCAGTTTTTATTAAAGGTGCAGTCATTAGTAGTCAAAGTAGCCATTGACTAGTATGTTACTGTAGTTATACAATGACATGCTTACATGCTCACATGCTCAGTTATGAAAATAACTAACATAAGCATTATGGTGTACAGTTGGAAGGCATAGAAATACCCAAACACACACACACACACACACACACACACTTGAATATAACTCTCATATTCAATGACCTGTCTCTTGATGTTGCATAATAATGCAATGTCTGCACATAACCTTGACTTCAATAATCAAAATCAAATCGGTTGGTATTAAATTTTTCAAATATTTTATTTGAATAGCATTTTTTCTTATTTTTCTTGCCTTTCTTGTATATAACTTAAGCATCATTTATGTATTTATTGATATTCTTCCTTTTTAAGATACAATGTCATGTAAAAATTTCATTACAAGTTATACTATGTTTATGTATGTGACAAATAAAACTTTTGACTCTTGACTTGACATACTTACATATAACTTGTGCATATATAAAACCAGGATAGTTTCAACAAATTTCTCACCAGCTGTGCCGTTCTGACCAGATGCTAGAAGGTGGTGATCATTTGATCCATTGCATACAACAGTTGGTCTCCCCTAGTAGTGATATGAGGGACACTAACAAGTCAGTGATATGTGTAAGACATCCTGCGGACACGTGTTTCATTTGATTCCAACAAATCCTTCTTGGTGCAGTTTTTTTTTTTTGTCAAAGAGTATATATTAGTATGAATCATCTGGAATATACAATGAAATGCACTCCAATCGAATGCATTTAAATTCTGGGATGATAGTACCTTAACAATTTTTAGAATTACAATCTCACACAAGTTCACTGATGTTATCCATGCTGGTATATAAACCAGACAAAACTGGGCAGTGCTTGTTTACTACACACACTCAGTTCATTCACAAAATTGACATATCTATTACTAGAAACTTTGGCAAGTTCAGTGCTTTTATAATATCAGTGCTTATCATGACTGATCTTCAAATAGTGATGCTTCCTTGTCTGATAGGTTGCCTATGTTGTCTGTTAATGCCCATAGTGGCTGCAGCTTAGGCTCACAAAAACAAGGGTATATTTCAAAATGGATATTAAGAGATTAAAAAATAAGCACTTGGCTTAATTTAATTAATCAAGCTCATCAGAAAAGAAAATGAAAAGCTAAAGAAAGTTGTTCAGTTACGCAAATGATATGCAAACTCAATTAGTGTGATTGAGTAGTAAATGACATATTCATAGTGGGTGAACAGAGGCATGTCAAACTGGACGAGAATGCCCCACATTGGGTGTTCAATGCACACTGACAGAAAAGGGCATGGACAGGATCAGATTGTCCAGCAGTTCGTGTGGGATCCTCTTCGTGTCATTTTAAAATATCCCCTCATTTTTGAGTGTAAATAGCTCATATATAGCTTTGGATGGGCTACAACGAGTACATGAAGCATCACTGAACCTTGTGGACAAGAGAAAACTTACTGATTTGAGCAATTGAATAACAGTTCATCAGAAACAAATATTTTGAGTATTCAATTACTGGCTCTAGACACTCTATACACAATTCATCTATGTAAACAGGAACCTCCAGACAGTGCTCAGTTTGTGGTCTGGTTGCTGAAGTGATGTGTGATAAATGATGGATGCCAGAGGCTTTAAGTAATTATTATAAGTGGTTATTGTTGCCACTGATCTGACATCTTACATCACTATTTCCTTGTGTCCGAGTTCATTTCAGTTTGATTAACAGCCCTAGATCCAAGAACCTACCAATTGCTGGTTTAAAATTGTATAGATTTTCAATGCCTTTTGAAGGTCAAAAAGGTGCTTTGTATTGAAAAGGGTCAATAAAACACTACACATCCAAATAAAACCCATCCCCACAAAAACTATTTTCCCTTATCCAAAAATGTGGAAGTAGGTGGGAGCTCCCCACATGTCTGAGCAGTGAGTTGAGAGCTGATGATCCAAACCACAACTATATAGTATGATAAATTAATACACCCCCAGCAATGTTGTTCCACAGCATTGTACAGTTAAGATCAAGTAACCTTGTAGAGAGTGTTGGGACATGGACAGATGGAGAGATACAGATCATTAGACAGATAGGGATGGATGGATGGATTTACATTTACTTTTAGTCATTTAGCAGGCAATGTTATCCAGAGCAACTTAGAAATCATACAACATCACAGTATAATGCAAGCATTTTTTGGTTGAAGTTCTTGCTCAAGGGCCCATCATGGCAGCTTGGCAACGCTGGAGCTTGAACCCTGGGTCAGCAGGTAAGTAATATACCTGTGATACTGGGCACCTGGGCAGCAGTCAGCTAACTAAGCACTAAACATAAAAGACTAAACATGTTTTTGTATGTTACTGTCAATACACTATTCAATAAATTACATAATATATTTAAGCAATAATACAATTGTGCTATAATGTTATATTGGCACTGGTGTACTGCAGTCGTGTGCATGAAGAATAGTTATTCAGTGCACAAACCTTGAGTGTATTATTGCAATTATACCACAGTTTTGTCATCGCAGTGTTGTTATAATTTAAGATAAAAAGCGCGAAAAAACCCTGATTTGATTAGCAACATTTTGGTAAAAATGGTAAAATATCAGGCTATCGTCACCCTAAAATATCATCAGGTTATACCTGTCAGTCATTATTTGAGAAAAATAATTTTAGAATAAGTGTTTATTATGCCGACAACACATATTGTATATACTGATTGATATGTTGAAATCTTTTGATTAAAGAGCTTGACATAAAATGAACCTCAGTTCAGTCGTTGATGGTTTTTAACTAAAGACAGAGTTTGTACCAACATCTTTGTGTGTGGTGTGAAGAAAATACAAATGAATGGGCTCAACAGCTGCGAATGCTATGTAACTCTCCCTTTAAATTTATGGCTGAATCCATCATGATCCCAGGACATTTTATTTATTGTACAGATTTCCCTGCCTTTTCAGTGAATCTAAACTTTATTTTTAAGAGTATTGATCCTTGGCCGATGGAAGTATCAGCCATTAGATTTAATTAACTCTTTCTTGTTCATTCCTACAATCTTTTACTTGTATAATTATAATATTGCTGCTTTGTTATGGCTGGCTTTATTACTATGTTGCCTGTATAGGAGTAATACCTGAAGAGCTTCATAGCATTATTGCACAAGACTGACACTCCTAGAACATTAAATTGCAGGATTGGATTTAACTGTGTTATAATCAAAGCTTATTAATGTAGCTATTAAAAATTTTGCCCAAGTGCAGTTTAATGGAAGTGTTTTAAGAATGTTTAAGGTAAGCTACTTTGTGGTATATACAGCATATTTTAAACTCCTGGGTATTTCATCTATTCAACTCACTATATAGTGGAATGTAGAAATATATGTAAATAGATGGACAAATTAATAGACAGACCAAAATGCTGATAAACTGACACACAAGCAAAACTTCAGAAATACCTTAAAACAGACAGAATATTTTTAATTAGATAATTAAAATCTGTTTAGTCAACCCACCTCTGACCCACTCCGATAACAAGTCCAGGTCTGAGTCACACTTACCATGTCCATCTGCTCACATACTGCCGTGGAATGACAGCAATGACTTAAACTAAAACTGACAGTCAGCACTCAGTTAAAACTATTACCTTACTATTAAACACTTAGGTCAAATTAGGTCCATAATACCTTTGTATTTGCCAGAACTGACCCATAAGTTAAATTGGCCATACTTGTCCCAAAACAGTGTTATCTGGGGCTGAATTTGTGTAGTGTGATAATCATACTGTATATGCACATACTCACACCATTTATACCTGCAATTTTGATTGATTTATTAACCTAATCTTGCTATAATTTAATATACTTTTAGTATTTATTTAATTAACATCTAGGCCACCCATGGAGGATGGGTCCCCTGTTGAGTCTTGGTCCTCTCGAGGTTTCTTTCCACAACTTTAGGGAGTTTTTCCTTGCCACTGTCGCCCTAGCCTTGCTCAACTTGGCATCGGCCTTTTAAGATGAAAGTAATATTGTGAAGCTGCTTTGAGACAATGCTCTGTTGTAAAAAAAAAAAAACGCTATATAAATAAAATTGAATTGAATTGAATTGAACTTTCAAGTTACAATTACAATGACAAAACTGTTTAATTGTGATCACGGTAAGACAAGAAGCAATTACCAGTGTCACAGTAGAAACTTTTAGCCCCAGTATCTCATTTCTCTATGTTCATTTCTCTTAGCCCCTTTTCTAAATGTTGGTAATATGACAAAGTGCTTAAAGGATCCTTATAGGATCCCCAATTACATTCTGCCCAGCCTGTCTCATCTCTCTGTTAGTCATCTTTGGAGATAAGGTGTCAAATCTGGGCCATCAAGGCAGACAGCCATTCTATTGCTTTATATAGACTTGACTGTAATGTTTGCATTATATGGTCAGGCTTTACTATAAGTGGTAATGAATTAATACGTGACAAGCATTCTCATTTCATTCTGCAGTATATGAAACAACATTCTGATCCATCAACAAAGAGGATTAGAGTTAATAGATCAGCAGTAGCACCCTTCTTTTTACAAAGAGCTAATTTGAAGGAATGTATTCACAGCAGGAACAGTTCCTAGAACTGAAGAGGCTGTACACAAAGAGGCTTTCCACAACATAACACAAGTTGCTCAGCAACTTTGTGACCTTCCATCACAATAATATATTTCAGAAAATTCAATTGTTCAGAAAGTTTGAAACACCCTAAGAAACTCAAGTTCTTTGGGAGTATTTCCATGTGAGGACTTTAGGCACATTTCTACCACAACATCATTTTCAAAAACCCAGTAATTATTTCTGGAGCTTAGGTATTTGGGAAAGTTTCTACCGCAAAACCTTTTACATTTTGTGAAACTTTTGAAGGTTCTTTAGACACAATTTGGCCACATGAACCATTTCAGTATCCTCATTTGTCACCGCTTCCTCTACCAAATGTCACACCTGTAACATAGAAAACTGCAATTTTTAAACCAAAAACATTTTCAGAATTTGTTTCAAAAACAGAAAAATATTAACCCAGGAATATTTTAGATGAACTTGGTGACCTTAGACACATTTTCATCACTCCCAAAGGCAGAGTTATTTGTACTGAATAAACATTTTCAAGAAGCTACAAATTCTGAAAGATACTTTGGTAGTATTTAAACCTTTTTCACTTTTTTTTTCACTTTTTTTTTTCTGGAACTGAGGAACTTTAAAACTTTCCACCACAAGAACACTTTCCAACTAAATTCAAACAAGTTTCTAACTAAATGGTCTTCTTACGCACCCAAAAACATCTTTTTTACACATCTTTTTTAGATACGCAGAAACTTTTGTAAGGGACTCAGAAATTTTAGGTACATTCACATTAAATAAACTTTTTTTTTGCCAATTATCAGCTATTATCTGATTCCATATATTCTGTGTTTAAATTCTTGGCATTTAGAATTGCAGATTCATGTGAAATATTGGACTTTATTTTTTAGTTGTGGGTTTAATGGTAGCAACAGTTGCAGTATGATGGAAACCCATCATTAACTGAAGCCCAAGTTAAAAGAAATCCTCACAGGCATCTCAAGCTATTTGAGCTGTCTTTTAGGCCAGGTTTAGGTCTCATTGTACAGATTTATCTTTAAAATATAAATCCTTATCTGCTAAACTCTTGGTCTTTAAACACCAAAGCATTGTTCAGATTCTACTTGAGCTGAACATATTTCATTTATTTTGCTGTTAGTCATAATCTTCATGGAAGGCTATAAATGGCCCTCAGTCTTACCAAGAACATGACTGATGGAGCACAAACCGCCAGCTGGCTTTGAAAAGCCTTCTCTTTACTTTCCTTCTCTACTTGTTTAGATAGACAGCTGCTAACACTTACCTCATTGGCCTTCTCCACACATACTGTACACACACACACCATCTCCAGTGATAGGGCTGGCTTTCTTTCACTGCATTTTAACAACAACCAAATAAGCAATGAATAATAGCTTCAGTGAAAGTGTATGGTGTAGACAAGAGATGTCAACAACTGACATCAAAAATGTATCCATTACACACAGGCAGTTTGAATCAGATTCAAGTCATGTCAAGTTTATTTTATTGTCATCCTATCCATACACAAGTATACAGTTTCACAAAACACTAATTCCTGCAGGAACGTGGTGCAACACGGGAAAGGTCTTAGTGCACACGAGAACGTACGTAAGCACATGGGAAATGGATGAGCAGTCAGAGTTTACAGACAGGTTCTCAATGTTTAGGGGATTCTACCTGTGCATTTTTTATGCCCTTCCCACATTCTCAAGAATCCACAACAGCAACATATGCCATTGTCTTTTTGAAAAGGTCTACTTAATCTGTGACTTTCAAGGGGTAGTTAAAGCCACATGCCATTTATACAGTAAGCACAGTTAAATTGTCGATCATCTTATGCAAAGGTTTGGTTACTCCTGTTCAAATTACATGTTTACTTTCAAAATGAAAAGAAGTTCCTCAGGGAAAAAAACATAAATCCAACATTTCTGCATATCATGGGGAACCATTAACGAATCACTAAAGTTCAAAGACTCCCTCATCTAGAGTTACTTCTAACTGAGCTGAACATTTGAGGTTAAGGGCCCAACAGCAGCTTGGCAAAGCTACAATTTGATCATAACAATCTTCCAAGTAGTAGCCAAATTTACATTTTAAATGTTCTAAACCTGTATGAAAACATTTAGGTAGGTACTGGTCTCAAGTCTTGACTGTAATCTTCAGCCCTTCTGCCAGGTCATTCTCATGCAGACACTACTGTCTGTGTTTCAGATAGAATAGAAAGATCTGGCATTTGTAAGTCATGGGGACATTTGTCTGGCCCTCATATAGGAAACAGCTTTTTTTTTTTGTTTGTTTTTTTTTTTTGTTTTACAAAAACTGCAACCTTCTTAAAAAACAACAACAACAAAAGTCAAACTGTTCACTTTAGGTTACTGAGGTTAAGGCATATTGTAAGTGTGGTTAACTACAGTAATCATTATGTCAATGGGAAGTCTCCAAAAACTAAGTGATACAGATGTGTGTATGCGTGTGTGTGTGTGTGTGCACCTTGTTTAGTTGAAATGTCAGGTTGTGTGTTAGAAACTCGGCATGCAATGGCAAGCCATTTTCTCATTTTTATTTTGGTTACTGAGGCTAAGTTTATGGATAGTGTTAGATTCAGGTGTAATATTAGTGAGCTATATTTATCTGTCTAGGAAATATTGACAATACAAGTAGATAATGTGCATGTATGCGTGTGTGTGTGTGTGTGTGTGTGTGTGTGTGTGTGTGTGTGTGTGTGTGTGTGTGTGTGTGTGTGTGTGT